>LYUA01000063.1:1110420-1141662 GCA_002093875.1 Calopteryx splendens | reverse complement strand
ACGATAAGCAGCGACAGCATAATGTATATATATATATATATATATATATATATATATATATTCGCTTATATAATCCAAATAGTCTGATCTGCCGATATAATGCGGTGCCCTGATAATTACCTAAGCATATTTCGTAAATTCTAGTCTATTTTTCTAAAATTCAACTTCGCTCCCCTCTTCTTGGTTGAAAGAATTCCCTCCCTAGTTTTTGAGATAGCCACATTGCCCTTATTTTATTTTCGTATCAGTATCCCCCTAACCTCTGCACTATCATTTGATTTTCATATATCCCCTAGTTGGCATTTTCTCAAATGCTTTCTCAAATTTTTTCAAAGGCATCTCAAATGCTTTCCTCATATCCTAAATGCACTGCCTTGCACAATAGTTATTACAATGAATGTATTAAAATGCCTTCGAATATTTTAAGACTGCTAGCTTTTTTTAACTCGCATGGTAAGGTATATTGATTTCAATGGCTATATTAGATCGATAAATATTACTATTAAATTTAAGGAGCCTCTTTTAATTTCGTCAAATAGGCTAATGGGTGAACAAATAAGTCTCCAGAACACCTATTAAACGTTAAATACAACTGGCACTCATTTAAATCATGTACAAGACATTCTTTTTCTCAGGTTTGAAAATTTTTCGTAAATTAAGATAAAAGAAAAAGATAGTATTAAAAGCAATATTCACTGAGAAATAGCCGCTTCATTAAAATATTTCAAAATCAGACAATTATTTTCGTATTTAACAAGCAATCGGGCTGACGTTATCAGTTAAGTAATATTTTAGGAGATAGTGTAAGTAAAGGAATTTAATTACCTAACGTGCAACTTTTTTCAATCATGATGTTAGATTTTACTAATAGAATAGGTTACTCATCTTTTCTCTTAAAATACTGATCGATGTGAAGGCAGGAACAATTTTTTTTCCCGGATATCATTTTTTGCCTAGAGCTTAAATTCCAAAGTCGAATCAAAACGTTTTGTAACTGAACGGAAAAAGGCATCAAGGATGCTGGCATCGAAAATCGATTAAATGATAACCTTTCCTTTGAAATATTCGTAAGTCAAAGGAGATCAAACGCAGTATCTTTCCTTTCATCTTCCAAATGTGTTTAGGGCAATATCGGTTTTGAATCCGCTAAGGATATAGGGATATAAAAGATGAAGCTGCAATTTCGAATTAAAATTTCGTTATAAGTGAATAGGAAGAATTTAGCTTGTTAAATCCACTCCCACCTCAACGATGTTAAATTATGGGAATCAACAGACATTAAACTCAAGTAATGACTAGAAGGAGTGGGAATGGTAGGTTGCGTCAAGCGGGGCGAATGGCTCCCTATGGACCACGCTCACAAAACTTTCGGCAATGCATTGATTCTAAATGCTATATTTTTCGGTGATGAAACACCCACAAACAACCCAAGTTTCCATGGTTAACGCGATTTTGTTGGCGGGAGGCGGTTGGCTGCTTTACGACATGGAGCTCTATGGCTTATGGCGATGCCGATGCTCGTTTTCTCGTCATTGATGGCTGGTGTCCAGTTTCAAGAGGTGGGAAGGCCATCCGCTTACGGGCAGTCGTCACGAACGGCGACGGCCCCGTAAAGAGAAAGGAAGGGCGCATTAGCTGCCGCGACGAGGTTCCCATCGATGAGCCTGCCACGGTTATTACAGCATCTACGCAGCGCACTTTGATTTCACTTGTACTGTCCCAGTGATTCAGCGATTCCCAATTCCTCTCCTACCCCTTGTCTTACGAACCATGGCCTCCGAAAGCATCCACTCTTTCTTTCGTTGGTTTGAAGGTCTGGACTTTGGATGCAGAGAAATGGAAGAATCTGTTGCATGAGGGTCAGATGCTCCCTTCGGTATTATCTATTTTTGTCCTATTGGATTGTATTCGCTCCTTCGGCATTGCGTGGCGAGTATGAAAATCAGTTTCGCTTTCATCGTAATTGAACTTGGTTTAAAAAGTGTAAAACTGTAATTATTTTCAGTTTCTTTAATTTTTTTTCTACCTATTCACCTATTTCTTTTAGTTATTGTTTACACGTATTCGATACACATTTTTCAGTACTTTCTACGCTTGAATAGTCTTACTAGACTTCCGAGATCGTATCCGCGTTTTTTTAATGATACGCACTTGGGAAGAGTTTCGTGCGCCTTGCCATCAACTTCTCTAGAATGGTTTATAGTAGTTGATTTCTACTGATGTTCTATGAATAAATCAAGCCTCGGCACTTTTTATCTGATGAAGCTATCTGCAACTTCGGAAAAATGTTTCTCAGCATCATTTATCGGCGAGGTTAACATTCCGGTAGACGTTTCTTCAACTCCGCCAATCCTTGGAGGAAACAAAGACAGTATGTACTTGAGACAATACTTGAACAGTCTCTTTAACTGTTGTATTTTTTATCATGTATTTTTAACCATCAGAGGTATATTTGCGCCGAAAAAGATTAACGAATTACGATTAAAATATCAATAAGTGACGCATTGCGCACTACAACTCAATATTAGGATATTGATGTTTGCCTTTGGCATTAAATCATCACCAAAGGTAGTTTTGTATTTTAAAGTTAGGTTACACGGTCTCTAACGATTATTTCATATGAAAGTTAATGAAAAATAAACAACGATACAAATGGAATATTTTTAGTACCATTTGGGTGAATTATTGTGTTTATATTCCTTCGAGTGTGAGTCCTTGGTGCCTGAAATAATTAATTAATAGTATTACAAAAAAATTTCTTCTATTGGTTCGATTGGTATTGATGCGTTTAAAATGACAAATAAAATATTATTGGTTGTTGAAGAGGATCAGAATAAATTATTAACGGGCGCTTGTATTTAGTAAGAATAAATAAATTAAATTGGGCTTGGATGGATTGAGCACTAATATAAATAATATTTTCCGAAGTGAATCTAGCGGGAAAAAACTGATATTGAACACCAAAATCAAATTTTTAAAACAAATAATGTAACAAAAAGCGGAGGTTCCGAATAGTCTACCTATAGGAAAAATAAGCGATTCGCAATTTTTCCTTTTCATTTTTTCTATTCACATATTGGCATAATTTCCAATTTCCCTTTTTATCTCTCGAGTGAATGGCGCACAGCTTATATTATTTCATATATTACTATCTCCTCTGTCAAAAAATTTAGTATTATTCACCATGCACATTTGTGCAAATGAAAGTGATTTCTTCAAGTTTGTAGAATTAAAATGCTACAATATTACCGAATTTTTAAAAATTATTGATCGAAAAACATACACTGTTGGAAAACAGTTTAGTCAGTATAAATCAATCCATAAATGTAAATGCAAAATGCTTACTGAAACATTATTACTACTTAGATGGTACCTTACAGTTTCCAGCTGGAGTTCACCACCATAGTATAAGCATACTAATTGGGAAATGTATCCGATCCTGATCAATGAACAATATCTCTTCTATACATAAATGGTGGCTACAAAAGTGATTGCCTTCGTTAGCGTTAGTTAAATACACGATGAGCTTGGAATAGCTGCTAATCTTTTTTATCCTCTTTTCCACAACTGCATGCCGTTATTCCTTTCAACGATTGCTCATATTATTTATCGAGGTAACGGAGTGATAAAGTAGTGAATTATACACGGCAAATGGATGGCAAAGATAGATCCACGCGAGAGGGAATGAGAAGTAAGGGAAATATAGTAGAGAATACTAATGGAAAGTTATGCTCGGCGAGAACCAGGGTATAGGAAAGCGCTGTGTGAGAATCTGCTAGCTCATAACGGAAATTCCAAGCTGTAATCTAATTTCCAATAAGAATTTATAATCCTCATTCACGCAGAAAATATCTGCCTTGATTCACCATGTTTTCTTTTTTAGCCTAAACGATTTCCTGTTTGGTCCAATGATGGAGTCTATTTCACACTACATTCTTTCAGTTACGAAGGTTAAGAGAAAAGATTGTGATTTATTATTAGTAACATATAAAGAAGCATTTTTTTTCTCTAATTAAAGTTAGTTACGTTCAACAAATTATTTCCTTTCATCCACCACTTTGACAACCAATTTTATTAGTATGGCTCTGAGAACATTTAAAAAATTTCATTAGCACCTGTGGAAGCCTACTCAGGCGCATACACCGAACCGAAAGAGCCTTACAAAACTAATAAAGAATTAATCAGATTAGTTTCGAATTAAAAAATTCCTTGTATTTACCCAAATAAAAAGCAAGATAAAATACCAGTGGATTCACTTCCTTCACTTCCTTCCACCCCACTATTCCACTCTCACCTACGCCATCAAAACCTCGCACCACCCCACCCATCACTTAAATTTGGGCGTGTATCTTCCCTAACCAAGCTTCCTGAAGCCGTTCACTTGATTCAAATTTCAAATTTCGCCTTTGTAGATTGTAGCCCCTCTACCATATTTACCACAGTTTCTCTCAATGGTTAGCACTGTGAGAAGTCTCCCATTGATACGAGCAGAATGATGTGTTTTTCCATTTCCTTTTTAAACATTGAAGTAGAGTTTTATTTATCCTGTTTCTGTAGATGTGGCATATGAAGACGCGGAAGTGAAACGAATTTTCCCGATCAATACGCACGAGAAATCACCTAGGCCGATCATTACTGCGACAACTTCATTGAAAGTTGTATTGAAACCGACTTCTTGCGCGTATTGGTTGAATCTCACGTATAAACAAAATAAAGTCGCATTTTACCAAAATTTAGGAATTGTAATTAATAGATGGTGGTTCTCTCTTATGCATGAATGATTCGATGCTTATCTTAGTTTTTCACTGCCTTTTCAAGCCTCTCGACCCATAGACGGAATTTTCTGAGTTTTCTCAACCTTCATCAACTCTCCAAACACCGATTTGTGGCCATTCGCTGCTTTACTTCAACACGACTAGGGGTTACGACCCTCGCATTCTATTTTTCCCTTCCCCATTCTCTTTCTTTTGTCCTTACTCATTTCCTGCCACCATTGTTTCAGTGAATGGTGTTCTCGCATATCGCAAAATATTGAGATCTCTTCCGTTCTTTTGCTTTCCATCTCAATATAATCCTTCCAACTACCCATGAAATCTATTCTCATTTCGGCCTGGTTTTACCCATACACAAATCAACATATTTTTTCCTCGCATTTTCAGACCTTATGTTTACATACTTGAAATCAAACCTCTTTTCAAATATTTAAATGTATTAGGGCTTGAAATAAAATATGAGATGTTTCTTATTCGATCCCTACCTAATAATATAGCGACATTACAAGATTGGCTTTCATTTTCGGTATATTTCTTGTAATTTATGAATGAACATGAAATCTATTCTTAAAATCTGGTTAAGTAGAAAAGTATGTTAACTTGCTGTTAAATGAATGTGTTCAGTTCATTAACTCGATAAACCATAACTTGAGCGCAATTCTCCGTGTTGCTGCGTTTGAAAGAACATAAGACCGCATTATTTTATCATGAAGAAAGGGTTTCTAAATTTATTGTTTAGTTTTTATCAGGTTTTGAACATTGAATAAAATAGATTTTATTTCGAATAATTTTACTTTTTGTTTTTTCATAGTGAATATAAAAATGAATGTAAATTATAGCAGCCGTACTGAACGGTGATGTCAGTAAATGCTGCTCAATCCTGATGATCTGACAGTGACATGTCAATGATATTTCGTTAAAAAAAGAACTGATTAGATTATGGTCTATTCCGAGTCACCGGATACCTACTATACCGAATACTCTATGCCGCGAGTCATAATGGTCTGCCAATTTTCTTGGTTACAACATAATAATTTAAATTAGATTTAAATTGAAAAATTATTGATTTAATTTTTATTCAACTTTTGTTGTTAACTTTTAGCATTTAAAATGTGCGGGAGAAAGTAAAATTAAGACCCCGTTTAGTTGTACCCGTAGGAAGTAGATGGAAAATTTAACCAGGAAGTCCAATCTTATCACTGTGTATTTGGTTTTTTGTGATGTAATTTGATTGACTATCAGCCATCGCATGTGAATATACGAATGTGCCATGCGAGCCAAAATTTGATTACTCCAGTTCTGCATTATTCTCACGAACTAGTCTTGGCCGCATTATTCAGCAGTATCACAAACTTTTGCTCTGATGAAATTAGGAATAGTCCAATAAAATATGGTAGCGTTCAATTGTTAGTCTAGGTAGATAGCGGCATTACTATTGGTGTTCACTATGATATTTTACAGTGGAGATCAAGACGCCGATCGCCGCTCCGTTTTGAGTACGTATTGGAGGGTATCCGCCTCCGAGGTTTGAGGGAATATGAAGTATTTGACGAGGCTCCTCCTCCCTCTTTAAATACATTTAATATTCAAAGTAGGAAAATATATCGCAACGTAAACGAAACATATCAAGTAGTTTTCTACCTTGTGTAATCACAGCACTCTTGGTATAACCATAATGAAATTGCAGCAACTGCCTAATTTTTCTAGAACTATTATTTTATGCTCTAATCTGTCTCCAATTCTTGGTTTCACAAAAGACCTAATTACAAAATCAAATGGAGTCTCGCCGCAAACGACAATTCATGACATCCATACCTATAAAATGAAATTTTTCCGTTCGCCGAATAATGGAGCCCGCAAGCAGGCGTTCATGGGATTGTCCTTAGCATGAAGGGTCCGAAGTCTCAGTGCAACGAAAGCGAAGTCAAAATGTTGGAGGGGGAAGTCTTCCGAAGAGGGGTTCTTGAGCGAAGTTTTCTTTTGCCGAGAGATGGGTGGGCAGTTACAATTATTAGGGACTCCGAAGGAAGGAAGAGAGGAGCCGGGACGAAGGCGAGGGGATTTGCGTGTTGTTTTCTCACGTGAGTCCGTTGGAACAGGGCATGTTGCCCCCGAGCTACGGCAGCCGAGCATAGCATTCTCTTGCCTGAACGGTTGCCCTCTGACACGGAGAACACGAACGAAAAGGCATCCGATCTCACCCCTACCCCCTTCCCCTCTCTCCCTTCCCATCCGCCCCTTCTAACTCTCCTCTAATGGGCAATAATAGTCCCTCGGTCGCCGATGAACTGTCTGTTTACGTGCCCTACTTAGCAATTCCTCGCCTCTCTGGTGCAGCTCATTCAGGATGGCGTTCATGTTTAAGGTGTTCTTGTCAAGGTGGTGGAAATGAAAGGTTGTGTAATGGAAGAGAGTGATGTTTTATTTTTGGTTTGGTAGGTTAGAGAATAATCAGTGGGACGTTTAGGCTCACAACTATACGGTGATTCCTCTTCAAAAGCATAATGAACATCACCGTTCGGTGATATTACTGCATATTTCATGCAATATATAGAAATGTATCATGTACTTTCTATGATACGATATCAGGTCTGATGTGATGGAGCTTCAATAATTGCAAAAAAAACGCAATATTTCACTAATATACATTTATTGCAACTACTTTCGATGTCTTTGCATAATTTTCAAGTAAACTAGTTTTGATAAATTCCGACAATTTAAATATCGTAAGATCTTTTTTCAACACGCAAGGTTCCAATTTACCTATTATTAATTTTTCCAGAAAAAAGTCAACATGGCTTTTTCGAGAAAAAACATTTTACATCGTTCGCAATGTAATTGGATTTGTATAATACTAGTAGCATCATCCCTCAGCGAGAAGGCATATGAAGTGAGGAGTGAGAACATTTTTTCTAATTCTTTCTGCCTTGGTGTAAACAAGAACTCATTTTATCTCCGCACAAGGTTATAAAACCTTATGCGACCATTTCTTGCTACTTTTGTAGAACTCGCTTCGTCTAGCTGCATTAACAAATATTACGATTATTAATATTTAATTCGAAGAAACAAAAGGTAAAAAGATTAATATCTTCTGTTTACTGAAAGAAAATGAGGTTTCTGCTATTCCAACCGTTTTAAATGCCTGTTTAAATATTGTATTTAAGCGAGAAATGTTGCGAAAAAGTACAAGGAAAATTGAGATTACTTTACGTGATGGATTAGACTATGTTGTTGAATACCGCGTTGAAGACGAAAGCGTTTAATTTTTTTCTATGAGATATTCCTGGCATTAAGAGATTGGTAGAACGTTATCTCTGCGCAATACTCATCTACAAAAATTAATATTTTTAATATGAAAATTTAATTAACTATCTGGTTCGTGTGATCCCTGGAGCCCTTTAATCTTTCTTATGCTTCTAATTTCTCGAGAAATTGGGTCATCAGCGTTTAATGTCCATAGCCTATCATGGGGTTGAGCCCACGAGGTTTTAATCTGTCAGGTAAGCGCCTAAATTACTAGAATATTGGCCAAGCTTAATGACAACTATTTTAGTAAGCAATTTCTAAACTAACTAAAGCACGCTGTTTAAACTCGCTATTCATGAAATTCGAGGAGGTTAAGCATCAAATATTTAAATTACAATTCCTGAGAGAATACAGTACCTAAATAATTCTAGTTTAGTTTATTTGACAGTAGAGGTGAGAAATTGTAAGGAACTCCATGTTATCAGTTTGCTATGTGGTTACCAGATTTGGAGGAAAAAATTCCCCGGGGAAAAGTATTTAAATAAGATAGTAGACTCAATATGATAAAGATGTGTTTCCAAACCGTGCAATTGAATACTTTTTTAAAATAAGAAAGCACTTTTTAGTATCATTATCGTCATATAGAAAAAACAGACCACTGGATATGGTACTATTATTGTTCAGGTTGTAACTGGAATGTACATTTAATAAAATACCCGTGGGGCAATCCTGCTGGTATTGTGTATCAGCTGCTTACCTAAAGGTGATATTGTCAAATCCCGTTTCAGTACTTTATTATTCGCCTTGTGAATTTCAGTTAATTCAATTGTTTATTTTTTACTGAGGAATGATAATGTATTCGCAGTCCACTTTCAAAGTGCTAGAAATCTTTATATTGTCTCATTTATTTGTTTGTAAACTCTCTCACACTTGTTCATTTCGCATACATTAGGAAAAAATATGGTGGTCATTATAACACCACTTCATCATTTTTCGTTACATATTTTTATTTACAAAAATAGAATTAGTTGGTTGTACCCTAGTTTACTAAGCAACCAAGTAAGAAAGCTTGCAGAAAAAAAACGGTATAACTTTGAAATCGGTCTTTTTCAGAGCTTTTAAACTGGTTCCGTGTGCTCGTAGAATCAGATGGCTCTTTAAATGATGCTCCCTTATCTGCACGGAACGCTGGTTTTCCAGCGCCCCGGCAACGAAGGTATTGTTTTCTGTACAGGCAATTCTTACTGAATAAAGTGGCGGTCATTGTTCTCCAGCAAAGTGAATTCTAGCTACTGAGATTTGCAATTTATTTTAGCACACAAAGAATTATTTTTTGCATTAAAGTCAAAGGCATGCGATAAATTATAAAAAAAGAAGACCATTTCATGCATCAGAAGAGATCCACTTTCTAAATTTGTTGGCGTACAGAA
Organism: Calopteryx splendens; assembly: GCA_002093875.1. Taxonomy (NCBI): domain Eukaryota; kingdom Metazoa; phylum Arthropoda; class Insecta; order Odonata; family Calopterygidae; genus Calopteryx; species Calopteryx splendens. The sequence continues at coordinate 1,132,214 of LYUA01000063.1, read as the reverse complement.
TCCATTGCAATATATTCTCGACCTGAGGGCTCATATTTTTGCATCTTTTTCAAGTTTAGGAAGTATGAGCTAAGTGTAGACCCGTGATTTTTTTCTACACCAAGAGGGGCTCGTTGTAAAAGGGTTTAAATGCATTTGATTGACTATTGTCATGGTCAATCCCGTGATAATTGGCCTTATCTCTTTGCCATCTCTCTGCTTGTATTTAAATTTTAAGTATTATTTATTGCATAAATATTTCGAATACATTTGCTATCTTTGTTTAATCTGGGAGTCCACACAGGTAATAATAGGAAGATGATGTAAGTGTTTGGGACAATTCGAGTCTAAGTTGTTTGGAATAGATATTAAACGGAAAACCTGTGTACATGTAATAAATAATAACCGTTAGAATACGGGAACGAGTGACATCACAGAACTGATAAGATTGGAAAACGAGTCACGAAACAATATGGTGTAGAAATGTCCCCATCGGCAACCACTAAAGACACCTACGATGCTGACTTAACATTTTCGCTGTTATCTAATTAATTCTTTCGAGGGAAACATGAGTAAGAGCAAGACGGCAAATCATGAGGAGGAGGGAGCGGAGTGGACATGGCGGCGTAGGGAGAGGGAAAATGAAAAGCGAGAATGGGGGCGGAAGAAGGGGGAAACGGGAAAAAAGGGAGAGAGAGGGAGAGCGAGGGAGAGCGAGGGACTCTGCGGTAGCGATGGCGAGATAAAATTCCTCTGGGTCCCTCGTGAGCGAGCGGGTGTCCTTGATAGCAGCGTAAGTGCGCGCACTTTGCCGTCGAGATAAAGAGAGCGGCATTCAACTGAGATTGAATAATGCGGATGCAGTCACATGAATGGAGTTCTCCAAGTCGTTCGGACGGTGCCTTCTAGCCACGTACCTATCCGGGAATTGTTCGTTTCCCTGCTCCCCGGGTGAGTAGGGGGGTTGGGTTAGTGCGGGATGGGAGGGAGAACGCCAAGAGGAGTGACTTATCGTAATTATTAATGCGCCGTTTTCCCGGCTCAGCGTGAGAAAAGGGGGCGGAGATGATCGAGAAAGGGGAAAGGCTGAAAAGTCGTTACTCATGAAACAGACGCTCGTTATTACGACCCAAGAGTGACGCCTTCGGCAGCATTATGTGCGGTGATGTTCGTGAACTGTACTATGCAGCTGCATCTCAGCGTGAAGCCATTTTATTTTGGTTTAGGGTCACAAGCTTCCTCCAGAATGTGAATTAACAACGAATGGAAGGTGCATGGGGTTACATTTCTCCCGTTCAGGAAGAGTTTAACAATCGAATGCCGGGGAGGGCTCAGACGTTTTCTAATCCTCTCGACGACCATTGCATCACGTCAGTTGAATTTTTTTCGATCGAATTGACGTTACTGTGCGATGGGCGAAGCATCTAAGTATATGAAGAGTTACGAGCTATCCCGGCGTTGACGGCAGTGAGATGATGTAGGGTGTTCCACCAGGTCAGGTATTCAGCAGCAGCAGTTTCACCTCACTGGTTGATTCTGTCATTGAATAGTTTGCAGCGGAATACCTGACCTGGTGGATGGACACCCGTAAAGGCTTCACTCACATCGCGGCAGGGTTTTTGAATCATTCCATCTATGCAAGATCTTCGTCCATCCATCCCAGGATGTGAGCGAGGGGATTGAGAAGACAGTGGTGTGCTCCGGAAAACCGGCACTACAACCACCACCCGCCCCTTTTCTGTCGTGCCGCCAGGGGAACACCGCCACTTCCGTCTGAGAAGCAACCTATACACCACCAACCCCCCCCTTCTCTCCAACCAACCAACCAACCCTCTCTCCAACCCTCTCTCCCCCTTCTCTCCAACCAACCCTCTCGGGGGTTGTTCCAGAAAGAGGCTGGATGACGAGAAAATTGACCTCTCCTCTGCGCCTCCCGGTGCACGATTGTTGGCGTCCTACCCTCTAGACATGAGCAATTAAAGGGAGTATGGGAGGAAGGAGGACTCTTCGGCTCGATTTTTCCCGTAGACGGCACTCGCTTGCGGAGCAACAGCCTAGGTTCAAGGACATTCTTTTGATAATTTAAAGCGGCAATAGAGGAGTTAACCATCTTCTATCGCCGCGTTCCGCCCTGAATGTAACTATTCATCGGAAGTTGAAAGGTTTAATTACACAGCTCGCCGTGCTATCGAGAGCGTCACTATAAAGTTCACGCGGGCATGTTTATCGATAAATAAACAAGCAAATTTTGGTTTTTATTGACAAATGAAATCAGATAAATTATGTTGTTACAGCGGGATCCTTGGTACATTAATTGCAGAACACTACTTGTGCCTAAGCCTTAGCCGTTAAATCTTGAACGAGTTGATGGAGAAGGTATGCGTTGAGAATGCCCCATCAAAATCGCCCGTCGTCTCTGTTGCCCGATGAAGTACACGATGTATATTTCAGGTTTAGAACCCACTTGTAGCCAAGCTATGCTAAAAGATTGAAACTATTAAAGATTATACAAATCTCGTGTATTAATTGTCAGAGCGTTTATAAGTCTTAACCATTTTTAGTACTTTTTTATAATGGCGCTTAGTCATTATGCAAGTCAGGAAAGGATAAGTAGTTCGTGATTTTCACTTTAATTTCTATTGACGGAGAAGTTACGCGAGCCAGATAATGCAGAAAAATTCATAGTCCAAAATAGCAATAAGGAAAGACAAAGTTTTTGGTCATCTGGTGCTTTCGTATGCCTACCTTGCTAAGGATACATGGCCGATACATTTTTTTAAATAGTCTGAATCAATTTTATACTAACTGATTGAATCCCACTGTTTCCGTAAACAACGGAGAAAATAAATTTCTTCAAAGAAAGCTTAGTTAAAATTCCCAATGAGTTTCATGCTAGAGTTTCTTTTTTTCTTTCAATTATAACAATTCTTTAACAGCTATGCACTACCTTTTTGAATAGAATGAAATTTGTTCCAACGCCATGAGACCTAATTTTTTGGAATAATTTCATTATGAAATAAAAAAAAACTTTGGAATATTCCAACCGTGTAATTGATTCCGACCGCGTTTTCAACGTCCAAGGTCCATTGTCAATGGTAAAAGCATGCATGTAGGTATATTGTTCCATATTTTTTATTTTTATGTTTATTTGAATCTATAGTTCATTGCTATATTATTCCATGCATTGATTTTTTTACTGTTGATAATGACAATTAGACGTTGAAACCGGTGGTTAAGATCAATAAAGTGTGTGGAATATTACAAAGTTCTCTTTATTTCATAAGACGAGTTGTTTCCATAACGAACTGAATTCAGTCTTCACTTAGGGTCATGTTGATTCTCTTTTCTTGGATTGCAAAATTAAAATTGATTGAATAGAAACGATCAGGAATTCCAGTTATGAGGACTCTAGGTAAATTTACCGGCCAAACATGGATCTGTGGTTTTCCAGATTTAATGTTTTGAAATAACTCGAAAAGAGAAACTGTAATGGTTTTTATGAATTACAATCGCTACTATGAGGAAAACAACATTTTGGTGTTATCCAAAAATAAAACGTAAGATGGCCGCAGAATTTCTGGGAAATTGGCGGAAGAACCACCATTAATTTCAATCGTTTAGTTTAATTGAAAAAAATTTTTGGTAGGTAAACGTAAACAAATGATTTCATTTTGAAGATAGGGACCTGAATACACAATCCTAGTTTTGTAATACAATCATTCCTGAGCAGTGTTTTACTGCACGATTACACGCATACCCTAAGTGAGTTAGGTACTACATCGTCGGTGTAAAAAGATCAATGCACGTAAATAATTTTCTTTCCCTAGCCCTCCTCATTATCTATTCCTCCGGCATCTAAACTCAGTACTTTCACTCTGCCGCGTTCTCCAAGCACTTCCTCATAGATGCCGTCGCTCATTCCTTTAAAGGTCGCGTTCGCATATCGGAAAGAGCGCCATCTCTTAACGGTGTTGCTCAATTTCGAGTCGGCCTTAAGTAATGCCCGTAGGGAGGTGGGGTGGAGGTATTAATCCTCGCCGAGGGTGAAACGCGGAATGCGAATGCGAGCAAAAAAGAATTAGAATTCGGAGCGGCCTTGAACATTACGAGAGCGCTTGTTTAATCCCCGCTTCCCGACGTCCAAGTAACGGGCCGCTGTAGTGAAGATAAAGATCTTTCGCTCTGTCCGCAGTCGATCACATTATTTACTCAGGCATGGGAAAATACTTCTGCCTTAAGCGCGCTCCACTAGTCCACGGGCGGTGCTGGAGAATGTCTAATTTTTTATCCACGAAGTCCTATTTATAAAATTTCGAATGGCCATTTCAGGTCACGTTAATCTTTCAAACAATTATGAGGTAAGCTTAAAAACATCCAATGAACGATTCCTTCAAGTTCCTGTAGGGTTGGATTCATTCCCAATTATTCACTTTCACCCTCATAACATTTTTTTTCTTTTGTGTTCATGTTCCTCTCCCAGTTGTCCCATCAATGTCAGAAGAATTTCCCCAAATCATTTTCCTTGAATGTCCCAAATTCCATTAGCGATTTCTGGCGAATGATTCCGACGCTTTTTTTAAGACTCATTCAAGTCAACTCCATCTCCATTTTTTGGGTGGTAAACGAAAGACGAATGAATCCAAACTGGGACTTTGGTTAAAGTAGAAGCTGAAATGACAGCATAGAATTAAGTGGTGGTAACCATTTGAACGTTTTGTCGAGAAATCACCTCATTGCAGTAATTTCATTGATCCAATTGATGCGTCACTCTATAGTGTACCTACTGTTTCTCTGGCCGCCTCAGGTCTTCATGTTAAGTTCCTTAGTCAAAAATCTCTTATACAATGGCAAGTGCAATGGAATAGTAATATGAAAATGTGACAGTGATTGTAACACGCCTGCCATTTCCAATAGTTCCGCGATACCGATTAACGTTTTCGTCCGCTTGTTTGTTGAAGGATGATCTGGACGCCCTGTATATTTTACCGAAGTCTCACCATTCATAAAAACTCTCACTACGGCCTTGCTTTACTCATTTCTTCCGCACATTTTATGCAACTTTCAGCGTTTCGAAGGCCTCAGAAAAACCTTTCCCAAATTGAAATGCAACGTGAGAAATGCTTTTCCAAATTACGGCTCGTAGCAGTAACACAATGAACAAACCCAACATTACGGAAATTTCTGAGACTTTTTTGTTCGCACCCCATGCTTACAATTTTACTGTAAAAGAAATCATAGTGGTAGGAAAATAACTTCTTTCAATTTAAATATTTCCTGACGAAAAAGCAAAATAATGTGGAGAGAACCGCGCTTGGTTTTTTCATTGAGAGCCGTCATTGAAAGATAATTTAAAAGCAAATAGATAAAAAATTTGGGTGATATGAAAACATTTTCATGCGTTTTAAGAAGCAACAATGGTTAAGTACATCTTTCTCCTTGTGAGAAGGTATTATACATCCTTAGCGGCCATAAATATTAGTAATATATACCATTTGATTCCCCTTACTATTACCAAAATACCTATGAATAAAATAGAAAAAATGTCTTAATTAATTACAATTCCCATGCAAATTTGAGTTATGTGCTTAAAAAATAAGCATAATTATTCATATTTATAGAGATCTCGACCTAATCATTCAATTTCACCATTGATCTGGACTCTAGTAAACGTTCCATTTATCTCTAAATAATTTAGTGACTGGTAGCAATATAGCTCTGTTTCTTGGGTGAACGTAAAATTAAAATTTCGAAAGGAATTAATCTGAAATATAAACTCCTTGCGTGCTTTTTTGCACACATCTTCAAACATAAGTGCTTGAAGAAGTAGGGGATGCATTTCCTTAAAGGCTTCCCGTTCGCTAATGGTTGTTTCCATTTTGCCCTTCTAAGTTTCTTTCCGAGTAGTAATATATTTCAAGATTGAAATTTCAATTTTATGACAGACCAGCGTAATTTTTTGGTGGTTTTCCAATGGATGGCTATTTATTTCACAATTAGAGGTTGAGAAAACTTAAATGGCATAATTTTCATTTGAGATGAGGAAATCAATTATCCAATCAAAAGTATTACAGCATGGTCTTAAAGCTTATGTCTGATCTTTCGGCATTTCAATAAATTACATTTTTAGTAACAGGTGTTAGAAAGTAGTTAGCGTAAATTATCATTTATATCTGATGATTAGTGGTACTGGTGGTGGTATGCATAGAATTCGTCCTGATTTCTTGTGTGTTAGTACTGTCATTGTTTAATAATTAATGATAAATTGAGCAACAATTTGAAAACAAATTTGGCACATGCATGAAATAATATTAGTTTTTCACTTGTCTTACATTTAAAGCATTCATGCATCGAAATTATGATTAATTCATTTTCATTGATTATAGTTAATTTGAACCCAATGGAGAACCACATAGTTACATCTGCTCTGTTGCAAAAGCACACGGGTAATCCATTAAAGTTTTGCTGACTATATATAAAAATCATCTGTCTTAAACCAAAATGCTGCGAAGTTTTTTGGCCCGTTCTGAAGACAGGTAACCGTTAGGTGAAGGGCAAATATTTGGCAATGTGAGAAGAGGGCAAAAAGGGTTGTGTGCGATGCTGTTAGTTGAATCGTTTAGCTAGGTCAAGCACGCGTTTCCAAACTCTCACTTGCCCTCCCCCCCTTCGACGTTTCTTGAAGGGTGAGCGACGTTTCTCTAATCCCATCGGCTAAGAGAGCGAGCGGCAGGACTTAAATTGTCGGGCATGCACACAAACGCTCGAACAACATTTTCACGGAGGATGGAGCCTCGGAACTTTCCTCCGCCGTGAAAGATGAGGCGATGTGTTCACAAAAAAAAAGAAGCGGCGCTAAGTGAGAGAGGAGATTACGATTCGTTTGCTCCTCCATAGAAAGCGAAACGGAGAGCCGATGAGTTCCGGTGGACCGTAAAAGCGTTCGGTGCGCGCGTGCATCCGTACGTGCTCGGACGGCGTCTTTCTCACCTGTATGCTTTCACTCGTTGTCGGGGAGTCAATTTCCGAGCGACCGCAATATCACGCGCACTACGCGCGGACGCACATCCGCAGTGGGGGCCACACAGCGTCTTTCTCTTTCCCACTCGTTGCGCCCCATCCCCCACGCTTTCTCCCTCACACTTCACACGTAACCGGCGTGTGTTCTTGCCACGCTCGCCAAGCCGCATTCTTCCCGCGGTTCGTCCTTTAAAATTCCTCGGAAATGTTTTTTAGAACTCTTAATGTCAGTTCACCGAGATATTGAGTTCAAGCTGCAGCAGGGTTGGTCTTCGTCCCGTGTTTTTAGTTTCTCACCAACTCGATTCTTTAGGGAGTGGTTTATTTAGACCTCCTTCCACAAAATTATCAAGCCTAGGGTGTATAGCGTCTCACTTTACCACCCTGCACAGTGTTTCTGACGAAGTTTCGTTCGTATCCTCTGTATGTAATATTTTAAGAATTCTTTAATTTATGTTTATATTGTTCCAATTAACCAATCCAAAACGTCAGAAAACTATGTTATAGAATTATTCTTAAAAAATATGCACCTTCGAAATTTGTGAAATTCGTTGGATGTCACCATGGCTTGAAATATTTCATAGGTGACAAAGCAATGTTTAAAAATGTACTACACTTTCACTATCACTGTTTGCGTCAGTTAATTGTAAATGTGATTAGCTGGGACGACAATAAATCATAATATTTGTGCTTTTAAAAAAACGGAAACATTTTCTTTCACCTTCCTTTCCCTGTTGCCCTTTTTCGAGTACTCATCCCGGGTCATTGCTCCCCCCTCTTATCAATCCGGAGGAGACAATATGTAAGGTCAAAGTATGTTTATGGATCCCACAATTATGGTGCTCTTTGTTCCACGCCACATTTTTTTCCAAGCTAGTCCCGCTTGCGTGTTTCTGAGTTCCAAGCAATTGCACGCTCTCCGCGCCAAAAGTCGAAAACCGTCATTGCATCTCTCGTAGCTTGGACTAAGAGTCAGAGGATGCGGCGGTTCGTCCGATAAAATCTCGCATAATTTGATTCAACCAGGGAACTTGCGACACAATTCACCTTACCTTCCCACGTTTATCTCTGCATCTCTCCTGCGTCCTCGCGAAAACTCGCTCACCATTTGACCACATCCGCATTAATTCATCTCATTCCCAGAGCTGCGCGTGTGTTTACCGTCCAGTGGAAATATTATTAATTTAAAAATATCGTGAAAATATCATGCTAAATAATGTCTTGATTTGACAAAGAAAATATCATAAATGATCTGATTCAATTTTCTCGTTCGAATAGGCATTTGCTTATGATATTGTAAACACCACCAATGTCACGTTTCCATTTAATTTTTATCATGATAAATTGATTTAAAATACAAGAGTACCTAAACGCATAACTTATTTTAAAATTTTTAGTTGAAGTTTACTCCTATTGAATCACAGTTCTTGGATAACCATCACGTAAATAGCTGACCGAAATTTGTGTCCCTAAGTGGCATCCTTTTCCTACAGTAAAAGAGTTAAATCTTCAGAGTTTCTTTATCAAAGTTAAAGAAAAGTAAGTTAAAGTACATATATAGGTATTTTGAATTTTCTTCCTCATAGATTGAACGTAACTTATATATTTTGCGTTACTATTGTTTGCGTGTAATGTTCGAACGGTTCCACCTCGAGTTATTCTTTCAATCATTCATTCTATACATTTTATCAATTTTTCAGCTGTAAAAACAGTTTTTCTTTTTTTAATGAAGTTAACAAAATATTAGGGTAACTACATTCCTTCATGCAGAGGACTGAGATCTAATTGTTGCAGGTCCTCATTTAAAATTTAAGTAAATATTAAATAAGACAATAAATACTCCATGCACAAAAAAAATCTCGTATGACTTTACCTTGGTGGTGTGAAATATCATGTAATTACATCAATTGATGCAATCAGTAAATAGGTAGAGTTATTTGATGTTATGGTAGGCATAAGACGTTTTGGTATATATATCTTATCACTAGAATTCCACCCGACCATTAATTTTCTTTAGCACCCTCTATTGTAATCGGTTTGTACCTACACTAATGGAATCAAGCTCTGTTTTCGGAGAGATGGGGAGCCTTCAATTCTTTGAAGAACTATTTGAGTGAGCGAAATGATAAGATGAAAAGAAAGTCATAAGCCCGTAGCAATTCTCTTTGCTGTTATTTGAAAGCGATCCCAACTCCAACAAGGAAATGGAGCGTTATCGAATCTGTACTCTATGACGCTGTGTTAAAAATGTTGTCCTGTGAATCATAACGCCCTTTCCCCCAGTTCCAAGTGTTTTAAGGATTCAGGAAATTTATAGAAGAAAATTCGAGTTTATTTGAAGAAAATTATCTCTGGCATTTCCTGATTCATGGTGCATAAAATACCCACTCAATGATGTTTTTCGCAAAATAAAGGAAATAATATATTCGATAAACATTTAAAAATGCCCCTTCCCGTTTTGGGTGCACCGGGAAATGTTTTCCAATTTTACAAAGTTGTAGCACCGTGTTTACAAAAGGGCACCAGCTTGGTTGTGAATGTCAAGTCAGGGAAACGGCATTTGTTTGCTGTAATGAACGGCAATGGTTTTTGAAAGCTGAATGACCTGCAGAACATGTTATTTCTGAAAACTACGGCTCTGGCATGGCGGAGGAGGAAGGAAGGGAGAGGGATCGACCCAGCCAAGGAAATGCCAGCCCGTCGCAGCGAGTAGGTACCCACCTCAGTCGCTATGCGGTACATGCAATTCCCTGCTCTTTTACCTCCGCGAAGATGCGCATACCGAAAACGGAAGCGAGTAATTCGGCCGCAAACGTTTTACCTCGGGAGCAATTTTTTATGGGATCATATATCGCGGACATGAGTGGCATTCTTCCAGGGCCTGGCGGGTCGGGAGTGCGTGATTCGCTCGCATGGAGTCCGCATCTCGTCCGATAAGTTGAGAGCACGGCCACTGCTTTATTGCCGCTGAACGGCTTGCCTCCACCCCTCTTTCTTCCACGAGAAAGGTGGAGAGGGAGAGAGAGAGAGAGAGAAATATGTGATACGGAGATCTTCTTGCAGACCACGAGATGCTATCTGGGAAGGGTCGTGCGGAGGGCGGGGGGGAGGGGTGAAGCCTTTTCATCAGCGGCGGCTCTCATTGGCACGCAAACGGCCCGCGAAGGAGAGAACACAGTACTCGCGCGCTTGGCGCGCCCGTATTCACGGAGGCATGCATTCTCACCTTGCCGCCGGGAGGAGGATGAGAAGGCCGGCGGAGTTCGCCAGACTGGGCATTTAACCCAACCGCCACCTCTACAATCTTTTCGCGTTTCGGGTCAGGGAGCAGGTGTGCCAAAGAAAGTGACGTCGTTATGGACATTAATTCCAATTATTTTGCGAAGCATAAAAACTTTCAAACCTGTTTTTTTTATTTTCGTTGATTAATTATTTAACCCAGGTTTAAAGTCCCTGGTCAATGAAAGGCTATGAAAAATAAATAAGTCTGTAAGTTAAATAGCATGGAAATACACTTGTGTGGTATTCTGATCGAATTGGCTAAAATGAAACCCTTAATCATATAATAATCAGTGGTATAAATCAATTTGTTTTAGTTCAATACGGACTCTTACTTTTCGAAATGCAAGACCTTGGATGGATATAATGAAAACTGTATTTAAAATAATTTTGTGTAATGTTAACTGATAAATTTCAATTTTATGTATTACCATGCGCTATCAGCCGTTGAAGTTAACTTTGGGTTTTCGCTGTTGTCCTAAATGTTTAAGCCCTGGTGTTTATTTTTTACTCTAAATATCTAAATTTCGCATTTGCTTTACCTTACGTTAATATTAAATTTTGACTTAATTTTGCATGCTTAAATTGTTTGCCATCACTAAACCTAATCATAATTAATATAGTAAATTCCGGAGAATAAGAACTGATTATATAAATATCTAAATTTGAATCTGCGTAACAGCTTAGCTTTTCGAAGAGGAGATAATACTTATCGGATAACATGAAGAAATCATTTATGCAATGATGTGCATACAGGAACTTTACTATTTAGTACTTATCAAATTCATCTCCGCTCATTGTGCGTCAGGGTTCGTATTGAATTATTTTTGAAACTTTTGATGCAATAAGCTAGAGATTAATTGAGCATAGAAAAGTACAGAATTTAAAATTATACAAATAAATGTAATTGAAGAAGTTATGGAGCTTTTGTATCAATGATCTTACCACAAATGAGGTTTTCTCTCCACATCAGCAACTTAAATAGTAATCTACATGTATTAGAGAGATTAATAAAGAAACACCTCTGGTTGCACATCACACACGTTATAGCGGCCCATTTTCTCATGAGCGCTCATGATATTTTTTTGTGGAATAGGATATTAAGCTCATTTTAATACTCCGTAGTCCGGATGAAACATTTATCTGAGAACTTCTTGGTGTGTTTCCATAACATTTAGTACGCTAATACTGGCATCAGAATTGTCTACATTGTTGCTCCTCTCTATCTAATGTACCTCTACCTCTCCGGAACTCAGCTATCGATCCCTCCGCTAACCCGATAAACACTCATTTGGATTACATTAGAACCTAGAGTCATTAATTTATTATATAACTTTGCCTTTTGAACTCGAGACAATAGTTTGAGCTTCGGCCATAGGCATCCGACACCATCAAGTTATTTTCTTCACTTTATTAGCCCCAAATATCATATGATTTCAAACGCTTAATTCTACTAGAAGATATGGTTATGGTGGAAAGAAAACAGAGTGCATTAATAAATTATTATAAAAAGATCTGAAAAGAGATGAAGAATAGAGAAAATGAACGGTATTATTGAGATTAGTTTTTAAATGGGCACTCACTCAACCGGAGAAAATTCGTAGAGATCCCTTGAAGTCAGGATCTCCATAAAGGAAATAAATATGGGTTTGAAACCGTGAAATTCTTGGATGAGAAAAATTACTGAAGTTGATAGTTGGAAACATCTGGAAAGATGATACAGTGAACTCTCTCTTTTCCGGTCTCGCTTTAACAGCCCAACGCTTTATCCGGTCTCGGTTTCTGCAAAGGTGAAGCATGAAAATTATGAATATAATTCGCATATTGTGCCTGCTTCCAAGTCACGAGCTCTCTAGAAAATGAAGGTCCGGGGAAGTTTATAGAAGGAAAAGAGGGATACTTCCTGCCTTTTGTCATCTCAGTAGGCAGATCGGGGTAAAAACAAAGTGCTTCCCTTGCGAAAACCGCGAGGTCTAATTTAAAATAAACTGCAGTCATGATATGGTGGCGTTTTGTCTTTTTAAATGAGAGAAAATTCGTTTGGACCGTGAAGGATTTAGTACAATATATAAAACTTTTCATTTTGCCAACGAAATCCTTTAAAAAAAAAGACTACTTGAAATAAATAAATACACATATTGTATTCAACTTATTCCCTGAAATGCCATTTTGAATGTTTCCGCTAATAAACTGCCCATTCGCTTATCCGGCCAGCATTCCGCAGTGGCCGGATAAGAGGGAATCTGTGGTAGTTGAAATGAAAAAGGTCACACATTGCGAATGACGTACGTATTTTTACTGCCGGTGACCTAAGCTTTCTGCGTCAGATTTGCCACGAAATTTTTCATTTTAAAAACGGTTTCCGAGAGCTATTATATTTAGGGAAGGGGGACAGAAACATATGGGCCCGGATTTAAAAAAAACGACGGCTGGGAAGAGAGTACTGGAGATCGAGGAATCGAAAAAGAAATGAAATTTGGAGAATCAACATGGTCGTAATATGCAGTGAGATAGACAATTGACGGTGACACGAGAAACAAGCTAAGGTGGTGGTAATTTTTTTCAGCTTTATTTCTGACTTAATTTTTTCAATATATCTGATTTCCTACCCAGTGAGAAACTGCGTGTGATTTTGTTTTCATCGCTGAAATATATAGGAGATATTCCAGGGTTAAAATTGCGGATTCAAGTCTTTCCAGTGCCCCAAAACGTTCAGTGGAAGCGGCCGATTTAGATTGAATCCGCGGGTGCATCCATTATTCACCGCTCACCGCGTCGTTCCTCGCCCTTGTTGCGAATAGCGACGACATATGGTCCTGGCTCCGCACCGTTCCCACGTCGGCCGCCCGCGGTAGGCCTTCCATTACAGCTCCGCGAACGCTTTGGAACGCGAGCGCTGCGAATACATAAGAGCGGACACTCGATAGAGTTGCGTCCGATTTCCAAACCGCCGGAGATAAAAAGATAATAGTGGTAATATACCTGAGAGGAGGGGGAGAGAGAGAGAGAGTTACGGTGTAGCGTGGCTCGGTGGTTACGACTCACAGCACACACACTTGGAGAGGCTCATGCTTCTCACGGAGCGTGTGCGGCTCTTCGAAAATCGGTAAGGCATAGATACAGGTCGTATCACTGTCTCGACAACGCATGCATTGCTAATAGTAAGCTCCAGATATTCACTTCCGCGATATCAGTGAGAAGGCTTTAATGTAACACCCTGACTTTTCTTTTATTTTTATTTTCGATGTAACGAAATGTCTCTATTACAAAATGGTTTGAGAGTGCGTTAACCAAGTGCAAATCCTGCCGTGTTGGGTGTTTGATGCTCTATTCCAGTACACACCACACTTCACCTTAACACACACCACCATCTTAAAGGGAGTTGCATTATCTTATCCTCCTTTCCTGCATGTTAGTGTACCTAAAACATCTTGTTGGAGGAATTGTTTCAGTTATTTATAAATTCCTTAGTTTGCTATTCGTATGCTGTTATCATTACGCATATTTGATTATAAAGATAAATCTTAAGTTCTGAAGGTGCAATGTAGTGGTGGAAATGCCCGTTCGATTATTATCACTTTGCGTAAACGCGCAATTGTTTTCATAATGAACGTTTTCAGATATTCACTGTGGATATAATCATATTATAATTATGCTAATAATCACAGCTCACACACAACAAGCTAATGAACCCGAAGGTCGGTTTGATGAGGGTAGAGCTCACCCAGTACTAAGCCCAACGATGTGTGAAATTCACACATCAAGGTACGGTGGCCTGTTACTTTCCCTGTACGGCCTGTTATTTCCCAGGGCCGAATCAGGTAACCGAAAACGGTACACAGCTTGGGTGAACCTGAGGGTGCCAAGGGGTATCACTGGGAATCGAACCCGGGCCCTACGGTCAGCAGCCCAACGCTCTAAACAGTGGACTACTACGCCCCCTAATAATGTTAAAATAACCTATTAAAATGTTATATGAATGTTCGAATCAATTTTATATTTGTCTCGCCGCATGATGACGGATGAAGTAACATTTATAAAATGTTTGCTTAAATTAATACAGTAACCTCTCATGAAACTATCATTTTTAATTACACAGAACCCACTCGGTTTGGCACAGCTTTGTCGAATGAAGTGTAAATGCTCTCCAATCACTTCAGTGTACGAATCAAAATTGCGCAGGTCATTTCAATTTTTTTGGAATGTTAATCGGCCTTAAACTGAATTTAGGCCACAAAATAAATCCAAGAACTTTATTACGTGGAGATAGATGGAATTTAGTGGTACCCACGATAACGCGTGCAAACTCCATGTAACGCGGTTCATCTGAAAACTGTGTTTACTTCTTCTTAGCCATACTAACACAAGACATCATATCACTAGTGCCCACAGCCTGGTTTAATAGTTCCGGGAAATCAAACATATCTACGAACTAGTGATAAGCATACGACTAGAAAAAAGAAGGTTATGTGCCTGACGAAACGTACTGAAGATGAAATGTGAATCATCTTAGTTTATAGTTCCTATGCCTATTCATTAAAAATGTTAATGGTATTTTAAAATTCTTCTAGGCGCATATAATATCACTGCCATTACGCTAGGAGATTTATTCTCTCTTCTTAATATTAGAACGGATTAGGCGACATGAATATATCCAATGCGCGCCGTTACTTGAAGGGGAGCAGCACCCCAGTGACGCTATTGGACGTTAGCGAAGGACGACACTCATGAGGTCGATGGCGTTATTTCCTTAGCAGCTTTTCGTGTCGGTTAAGCGCCGTTACTTCCGTGAAAATCCTTGTCATGAGCCCTAAGACGTTTCACATCGAAATTTCTTGAGTGGGAGAAATCGATCCATCCATGAAATTCTCTTCATCGCCAAACTCCTCTGCCTGCCTCAGGCCAGCACATCTGGGATGGTCCACACAAAAGTGACGTGATTATATGTTCTGCTTGAAACCCCTATCTGCCTCGGGTTCTGAAATTTCCAAAGTATCTACTTTTATTTGGGCCGACTCCCGAATTGCATTTATATCAAATAAAGTTCATTTCTCATTAATACTGTTTTTGAACGATTACTTTAGGGCTCAATTTACGAAGAATTGAAATCGTTTTTACATTCGAAAGCCTTAGAAAAAGAGGTTCCCCTGTCGTTCTTAGGTAATTACCCGGAGACGGATTCCTCTTTTTTCATTATTTATGTAAAACAGGAATGTCTCCGCAGTAAAATTACAAAGTAGTACGCGGATCGTATTTCAAATTTGACCGCGGGACATTTTACGGTTTCTTTTCCTCGCAGACGATTTCTAAATAAACAGCGACATTATGCAGTCAACGGCCTCGCCTCCTCCCCCTTCTGCCTCTCACCCTCGAGCCCCTTTAGCCACCCGCATCTCCCTTGCTAAATTCGAATTCTTAATTCTATCCCTCCACTCCGTCTCCCCACTCGCCTACCCGCTCAACCGCCTCCCTTTCTTCTTCCTCAGAGTCCCTTTTCCTCGCTCCTTCATGTCCCTTGCTAGTTGGAGGCAGGGGGATAGCGCTGTAGGGTACCTAATAGCTGGTTACGACCATAGAAAGAGAGAGGGCACTCGCGTAGGATGAAAAAAGCAGATGACCTTTTGACACTCGGCCGCTTCTTGCGCTCGAGGGAAACGTCCGACAGTCCCCTCAACTAAAGCTGAAGGCTATGAAGGAGATGGTTAGTTAGCGACTCTGCGCGCTTTAGCAATTTTTTTTTCGGAACGAGGAGATGATCAGATTGCTGCGGTAGCTGATGCAGGCATCCTCCTTTCCTGCCGAGGTCTCGGGTTCGCTTCCATAGGGTAGAAGAATTTGTCAGTGACTTAGTAGTCCCTAATTGGGAGCCGCGTGAAGAGTTCAAGTGTATATCACCATTCGTCTGCCCCTACATTAAACAAGATCCCGCAGCTGGGGGTGTTGGGACATGGGCGATTAATTGTACTATTGTGGGAAAGCAAGAATTTACTCTGCGAGGTCTTGAAGAAAGGTCATGGTACAAAAACTGTCATTATTGAACAAATAATTTTCGAGGACGTTATATTTAATTTACCATGAATTGCAAGATAGAAAATCTTACGAGTGTATGAATATATTTTCAGGCAGCATTTTTTCCTCTGCTTTTTTTGATATCGAGGTAATAATTTCACGATAGCTATAAGCTTAAGTTAATCCATGTCCCCTCTACCTGTATAGGTTTCATATCCTCGTATACAGTGGAGAAACTTCCATCTTCCATACAAGGTTTTCAAATTATAATCCTGTGATATTATCCCAATTTTGACAAAAAAGACGCCTCTCCTTTGGAATGAATCTTATTTATTAATTAGTTTTTCCTTATTCTCTCTTGCGATCTGTCCCAAATAATTTGGGTGCAACTATTTTTAATGTGACTTAAATAATTCCGGGGAAAGAGCACCACGCTTAGCAGGAAAAGTGGAAGAATGCTCCCTTTGTTTAATAAATGAGCCCATTTCAATATAATTAATAGATATCTATAGATTTGTTTCATTTTATCCCTACTAGTTTTGGCTCTTCATATCTATGTCCGTAATCTATGACGTTCAGAAAAGTTCGTTCACTAATGTCAAAAGGTAATTTGTTTTATCACAACAACCTTGGGAATTTATTTTAGTCTTTCTTGAGCATGAAGACATTTTTATGTACTATGTAGCTTATCCACTCCTAGAAGCATACCTATTGTCTGCTGCAGTTGCTAACAGTAACATTCAGTACGAGTTGGAAAAATATTGTTAGTCTCCACTTAGTCAGGAAGGCAAATGTCTCGATTCTGTGTGATGATGTTCGGCACAAATCAGTGTCTAGGCAGTTTCTGTACATATTTACGCTTTTTTGGCAAATATTTGTAGGTAGAACATGGGCTTAGAAATGTTATTATATATGATTACTCCCTATTATAAAATGTTAAGATGGAGGTTTTAGTAACATTTCAATACGGATAGTATTTTTCAGCATCTTAATTTTCATCTTTCAGCACTTCTGCCTTCCTTAATGCTGTGTGAGTATTGTTAGAATTAGTTAGATTGTATACATTTTACTAAGCGTAGGTTCTCTATCCATGATTGACTGACTGTAAACCAACAATAGGATCTAAACTACGATTACTACCTGTGTAGCATATTGTGAACTCTTGGTTTCTTCCTTTTCCAAACATGTCAAGTATCGTAAAATAAGGTGACTCTCTTCCGGAAGAAACTTTTCCAAAGTATTTCAAAACATGAAGGCTATTTCCTTGCGGGTTATGAAATACTATTGCTGCCTAGGTTCAAAATCATTATTTTAAGACACTATCCAGTAACATCACTGACGTAGCAGTAATTTCAAGCATGGAACTTCAATTTGTCTTGGACTCAAATGCATTATGGTCCATATAAATAAAAATCTCTGTAAGAAGATGTATTCGAAAAAATGAATAATTAACTGCCTGCACTTTCAGTTTCATCCCGCTCCTTTCTCACCGTATATAACCCATTCGTGAGCTTTCCGTTTCGTGGATGATCCGGAGACACGATTCTGCTGCGTTAAATTTTATCCATCTTTATTCATGAGATGCAAAATCAAAACAACTTAAAGACATTGAGGAAATGTGGTGAATCAATAACAACATCGACAAGGTCAAAATGCACATGCGCGTCTCGTAAAGCATCGACATTCATGGGAATAAATTTTGCTCGAATATGCAAAGTAACGCACGCCTCGTCTCGATCACGGAAGGGACCCCTAAAGGAAACATAAATGTTTGAGGTTTGCGCACAAAGCATTTCGTCCCCCCTCGACGCGGCGTTACGAAGTCCGTGTTAATGGTAACTCGGTGCTGATGGAGGCCGCAGCGCCCCTTCGCCCGATGGCCGGATTCGCATTAATCGCATCCGCCGCTCGTTTAGCCGAACCCCAACTCTTCTCGTTAGCGCTCTCGCAAATCTCACGGATCAACTCGCCGCCAAAGGTCGGAGGTGCTCCCAGCCCAGCCCTCGAGATCCGTCGTGACCCTCCCCCCACGCACTCACTTCGCCGCGTCCCTCTCGCACACCCCCTCCCCCCCTCTCTCATCCGGGCGCCACGCAAGGCGTGCCCCTCCCTCTCCTCTCGAGAGGGCGACTCCGCAGCGCCTCCTCCGCATTCCTTCCCAGACTCCTCTGCGCCAAACCCACCCCTCAGCAAGGTCACATCAGGACCATGTCCTTGGATGAGGAGGCAGGGACGGGGGTGGGTTCGGGTGAGGTGGTGAGGGGGGGATGTGGGCTGGGGGAAGGGATTGAAGGGAGTGGGAAGCAACCTCCCCCGTTGCCTCCAGGGCGGAAGAGTGCAAAAGGAGGAAGTGTTTTCGTCTGCCTCCCATGGTCCCCTTTCCCTCCATTCCTCGTCCACCATCCCGCCCGTCTACCTGCCCCACCGGCCTCGGTCCTCTCAAGGAGGTCCTCGTCGTTTTTTCCAAGTTCAGCGGTGCAGGTGGCTCCATTGATGAATCTTTTCAGCGAAGGTGGATATAAATGGGGACGCCTCGGTACCGTGACGATTCCATTATTCTCTGTCCCATTCTCCTCTTATTAGAGGTGTTAAACACGAGTTAGCCCACGTTGATCCCTTACTCTAAGGACCCCAGTACTGAATGATAATTTTGGCGAAAACTGATTCTATGTAAAATGCAAAGATGATGATTCCCTTTCTGGGAAGGTAATTAGATGCGTTTTTGAAGAAAAGGTAGTGTTGGTCATGTCTCTGTATAGTGCTTAACCCTAGGTAAAATATTACTAAGCTTGCTCAAGCATGCTTTGTTGCAGCTACTTTTGTTTTTTTTACTAATCTTCAATGAACTTTGATAAAAGTTCAAGTATTATCATTGGCGTACATTATATTTTCATAATTCGTGATGCGGTAATTGACCACTTAGTATAATCAAAGGGATGAATTCACTGTTTTTACTGGGATAAAATCATTTATTATATTATTTAAGTTATTTATAAAATAATTTAAATAATATTCCCCGTTAGGATGTTTACCAGGAGCATTCTTCCTCTTTTTATTTAAGAAACTATCGTTCTTCCAAGGCATTTTATAAAAAAGTGTCCAAAAAATATATTACCTCCTTCAGAGGCCCTCTTCGGTGCCTCCGTTTTCTCCAGTTCAATTTGGCACTGCACTGGTTCATTAGTACGCTCTCATTATTTTCCCCCCTGATACTGGTGGAATCATTGGGTTTCCCTGAAAGCTACTCTAATGTAGGCTATCCAAATTTTGATCGAAGTTGTGTGTTCTTTAGGCGTTTAAAAGTCCCAATTTCATGCTTAGTTAACAATTTTAGGGGTAATCTTAGGACTATAAATACTAAAGCAGTGATTTTGAAACGTTTTTATGACGAAACATAGCAGTGCGCAGGTAATTACATAGATGTAGAAATAATACACGACTTCTTTGTTAAAACCTTCTTTCACACCTTTTTCATATTGCTGTCAAAGTATTTCTATAAGTATTTTCATCCAAAAAATATTTTTTTTGCCTGCCTGATAATGATATCATGTTCATGTAAAATACTTGCTAAATGGCTGAGACGTTCGTCTTACTGCCAATGTTTTCGGTATTAAATAGCTGGTCTAAAGTATTCCGGTCACCCTACGGGTCCACTCCTTCCCGATAGCATATTAAAAATGCCTATGCATTGCATCATAAATCCCGTGACCGAGTCAGGAGATGTAATTCTCCATTCACGCTTAGTTGAGCATTGCGCAGTTCACCAGACCAATCAGGGTTTGCTCTAATAGTACACGCATTTGGCATTGAATTCTCTATGAGATGTGATTTGTATTGTCATGGTGTAGAACTGAATACTAAAATCAGCAATTGACGCAGTTTTTATTCCCTCGTTAACGATCGACAGGAGAAGCGTGACTTATTTCGAGCGAGCGCGTTATCCGGTGCTCCGAAATATTTTCAAGATGATCAAGTGAGGGTTCGCGTAATGCTATGGTGTGCTTATGATAATTGGATTACGTTTGAATCTACAACCACTCGCCCTGGCGGTAGTTATATAAAGTTTGATGGGTCAAGGAAGAATAGGTAACTCGCCTGGCAACCACCCTCCATAACTCGCTCGCTCTCACAGCACGATTTATTCGTTGCTATCACCCCTCCCTCCTAGATCAATGTCTGGTCTCCTCTAGGAGTGAGTGGTGGAGTATGCGATACCCATTACACAACATGAAGGAATCAAGGACAGTTTTACAACATCCATGAATGGACTAATGAGTATGCGTGCCATGGAAGAGAGAACCCACGCAATGCTCGCATGGATGTGGAACGCTGCACAGGCACTGGAAAGGAATATTTGAGCGATGGATAGCTAGGTGCCACGGGAAATCCGATGTTCGAGTCGTTCTTGCAGGAAAATTGGCGTGGAAAGTTTCTGCTTGAATAAAAATTACTTACAAATGACAAATTAAGCAGTACATAGTTTTGCGTGGGCACGGTCCATTTAGATGTGCCGTCAAACGCCGTCGCAGTCGCTTTATCCTGTGGGGGTTACGTTTATTTCATTTTGCTTTTGCCATGAATCACCGCCCCACGTGACTTCCGAGGAAGATGTATACTCTGAGTGGTGTCTGTACGCCTATGATACCGCCGACTGTTGAGTAGTCTCGAATCGCCATTAATTTAACTCCGTATTTGCAGTTCTTAGTATCAGTCTTAAAATTGCGTAAAATTTTAATTTTTTTACGTCGTTATTACATTATCAATATTTCACTTCGCTACTTGCATAAATGTTGTCATTATTAATTGTAACATTGAATGCAGTTTTTTCGCGTCGAGAAAAGTGCCAATGACAGCGTTCCAACTGGAAGCCCAAAGGAAATAATTTCCCTCGGTACCCAGAACAAAACACTCGTGAAATGCCTGCAAGACGATTCTTGGGGTTGAACTAATTCTCCTCGCAGAACAAAAGTGGCTGATTTCAGTGCAGTTAAAGGGAGATGGAGATTCAAGATTTTTATAAGATTCAATGTCCCCCCCGCTTTATTAAAAAGACAGCGAAAAATTGTCCTGAACTTTATTAACTGACAGGGGTGGACTGGCCCTGGGAGATGCAGGGAATTCCCCTGTAGGCCGTCGTACGAACGGCCGATGGAGTAATGAAATTCTCCGAGTGAGGGTAACTGGCGGACCGACCCTGGGCGACACAAGCTCTAGTTACGACAGTGGATATGAGCCGTTCTGAAATAATATTCCGGGCCTAGTCTGGGTTTGCCGGTCCGTACTACGGACAGTCCATATCTGTTTGTTGATTACCGTCATTAAGTATGATTTTAAAATGCAAATAGTGAGAAATATTTACACCAGTAAAAAAATCGAACTATTATTGCACAAAATAAATTTAGATCAATGGCTGCCTATTTCACCCAAAGAGTGACTTAATAATTGGAAAAAAATAATTATCCGGGAACCGGAAAAAAACGCATGTGGTATTGATATCGTGTTGCTTGGGG
>LYUA01000063.1:1093388-1103533 GCA_002093875.1 Calopteryx splendens | reverse complement strand
GCCGAATCCGCGTATCGTCCCAACTTGATTATTTTTAATTCAGTCAAGGATCTCATCCTGTATTTTTTAGATTCCGAACTGTTTAATATATAGGAACGTCACTAACTCGAAAGATTTAGGTAGGTAAAGGTTTAGGTAGGTTTCACATTTATTTCTGGAAAAAAAATTGTTCCGTTGGAGGAACAATTATTTTTTCTGTCTCAAATCAAATAAAAAATGTTTTTTGGTGGGCAGAAATTGTTTTGTTGATTAAATTAATTTGTTTTACTTTGCTAATTCGTTCATGGAATAGTGTTCTTAAGGAAAAAAGGAATATATCTCCTTGGAAATTCGAGTAGTTACATACCATGATTATAGACTAGAGAGGTTCATGGTTCTATTCATGAAATCGGGGAATATGCTTATACGTTTTCGAAGCGTTTTCTGGAAAGTTTCATTCATGCAGTCATAATGGTTGCTGAATTGATAGGCACAAAGAACCGGGATTATAAATTTAATTTTGGCCTCCATGTCCCTTCTTAGAGAGCATGATGCTGGTTATAAGTTTGTAACATTTGGAAATCGTTGAATCACCGTGTAAATTTGGTGATTTTATCTGCGTACGTACCTATGCCACCATTCTTATATTCTGTGTATTGATTGACTAATGCAAAGCAACAGGTTTTTTATATATGCTTGGAAAACAATTAAAAAGAAAAAACTAATTTGGAATGCTTCCGAAGGTGTTGGCAGTTCAATGACAATAATATAGTTTTTTAACATTAAAATCAATAGTATTTTAAACCCATGCAGGGAATTTATCCTTAAACGATTATCACTGACGTTTACCTTACAAATTCGAATCTCATTGGTGGAAAGGTAGAGCTCAGGAAACGTTCATATCATAGAACCACATGATTTAAATCGGTTTATGTTACGCCTACTAAGATGTTTCTACTATTTGGAGAAGTATTTCAAGAGTCGCACCTAAATACGCTTATAGTCCTTTGTTTTAACTTTATTAGAGCATGTTTATAAATAGGTATAACAATCATAGCTAACGTAAAATCATTGTAACAATTGTAAAATATTCATCTTTTATTTGGGTATCACCTGATTCATTTAAATAGGTACACATTTTTTAACATTTTACTTTTCAAACATTTTCTCCGCGATAAGAGCCTCATACCGTTGGCTCAGCGAGGATATCGAGGGAGAAAGCGGAGTAATGTGCCAGGCGACGAGGAAGGTTGAAGATGGGGCACAAGTGGGTAACTTTGGAAACAAGAAGTGATCTATAGCCAAGCCACGTAACCCACGGTGACGACTGAAATTCTGGTATATTTTGGGCGATGTCGCCACATTGCTGGAGGGAAAGATTCATGTTAATGTGTTGCCAAGGGGACTCGATGAATTGCGTTCTTAAGATGAAGGCCGCAAAAATTGTACCCGTACTAAATGTGAACACGTCAGTATCGTATGGAATTTTCTGTTGTAATTTGCAAATCATGCGTTATAACTCCTTCGACTACTTTAAATGCTTTCTGCACGATCTACTTTTTATTTTTCTCTGTTACTCATTCTCTGTTAAACTTATCTTTCAGCTCAATTGTCTGTCATCTTTTTTTATTTGCCTAAGTATATAATATCCGTGCAGGTGCAAGTGCAGTTTGAAGGAATTGAAATTTAAACATTTTAGTCAAAGTAAAAAAATCCAATAGTAACAATTTCCAGTTAGTTTTAAAATCTTATCTTGCTACAATCAATCATTGGTCAGTAGCAGCTGTCTACGCTTCGCTTAATCAAGAGTGAATGATGTTTTGTAACATTCAAGCCAAATTTGATTAAAAAAAGTAGTAGGTACATTTTATGTTACCATATTTCCTGTAATTATAACTTTCTATGGCATTAACATCATCCACATCACCAGAAACATTTGCTTAGGCCATTCTTGTAACCTTTTTCATTTGTGACACTGCAATTCGGACATTTCACGCCTCACAGAAAAATCTTGGCAACTACCATCGCATTCCTCGGACGAAATGAGGTTATGCGTAGTATCGGGTTAGGTAACGTTTGGGTGCTGTTAACTTGACCTTAACTGCGCAAGGTTCCATTAGGTATCATCATATATCATAGCACATGATTTGAAGGGTGTTGTTGCCAGTTAGCTGCCAATAACAGCTTCGACTCTTGGTGGAAAGCACCTGTACACAACGTAATGTGCTAGTACATCCTGAGCGTCGATTGCTCGAAACCCGCGCATCCTCAACTGTCAAGTCATAGCAAGTGTTCGTTGGAGACGATGGTGATATAAAGCGTTGCCGCGAAATTGACTGCTGACTTTATAATTTAGCTCGAGTAATTTCCAGAAAAAGGAGCGTAGGAAAGCTGAAATGTACTAAATGAAAACGCATTATGCCTATTTCTATTAGGGCCATGCGCCTAGCAAGAGGAATGGGGAATGTGTGATCGTCTTCCCTTGGGGTCTCAAATGGTTTTCCATGGCTAACTATCTCGGAGACAGATAATGAAATAATGAATTTTCCAAAAGAAAAGGGCTAAAAAGCTGTGCAATTGAATGATGTCTTGCGATATTTATAAATGTTGGATAATTACGGATGACTTGACCTCTTGGAGAAAAGCGTTCAACTAAAAATTCCTCCCTTCTTCGACTAATTCTAGTCTACGTGCCTTCTGGATGCATAATACTTTCGCTCAAAATTATACCCAAATAGTTTTATTAGCAAGAACTGGTAGTAGGTCCCTTATTTAAAATGTCGTGATTTCATTCAACAGTACCGGTTTGAGTTATTAAGTTGACGATAACGATTGTGACGTTTATTTTAGTTCTGGCTGACATTACTCAAGAACAAAGCATCTGTAGAAGCTAATTATCATCCTATACGAAGTCGCTCATATTTTAAGTACGTAAACATTCATTGCATTGATCCCGCGGACTTGTCAACAATTTTCAAAAAGAAATTAGTGAAGTCAGTCAGTTATATTCGTCTTCGTTAGTTTACGCCAGGCAGGCAGAGTGGAATTTCCCCATTCAGCTAATTCCACTCGCCCTTTCCTAGGCTTGCTCTGTAGTTGCAGGTTCCTTCGTCTGCTGACGCGAATGCTAAAAAGTAAGGTCGTGGATCGCTTTTACGCCACGACTTGGATAGTTCACGCAGGAAAAGGGAAGTGCAACGAGGAGTGTGTGTGTCGCGAAGAACTTATGAGATCGAAGTGTCTCGGTGTCGTAAGCCACTCATCATCGCTCGGAGACTAACCAGATTCACACCGTAGCGGGGATGCTACAATATGCAGCATCATCCGAAAGGACGTCCACCGACCGCCTCTATTTTAAATCCTCCCTTACTCATTTGCGATCTCACCTCGTCGCTAACGCCAAAGAAAGGCCATTCGGAAAAAAATGCAGGTTGGGTGGAGAGGACGAGTGAATAAGCTCATCTGTCTTCATAGTCAAAGGGATAGTAGTGTAATGGATAGGCTACTGTTCTAAGCGTTATTGATTTCGTACTATCAGAAATTAAAAGGCTACACATTGCATCACCGATGGTCGTTAATCCTAGAATTATCTCTGTAAGTACTGAATTCAATTCAACAAAGACGCCAATCTGTAAGTACTTTATTCTCCTATCAGTTTACCTCATCGTGTTTATTCGCTTTTGCACGTATCGTTATCATTTTCATCTTTCTCATCTGGGGATCTCTCCTAAAGCTCATTCCGTGTACTTTTCTTCTTCAATTGTTTTAAAAGAAACATCGTTTCTTAAGTCATACCCTACTTTTGACTTTTTTCAATAGGCTCCTTTCGTTTTACTCTCTTCATTGTATTCCTTCTAATCTATTCGTTCCATCAAAATAATTTCTTTCATTCAGCTGAAGGGTATAGGACCAGCACTGCCCTATCTCACACTCACCCGAAGCTGAGAAAATTGAATAAGAAAGTTTTAAAAATCCTTAAATCTGGCTTTCAAGAAAGTCTGCACATTCGTTTATTAAATTTACGAAAACACATCTGTAGGTCCTTTGGATTTAAATACTTTAATTTCTATACAAATGCAGGCTTGCTAAAAAGCAACGCTATTTATATAAACTTTCTGAATGAGGGTTAGAACAGTTTTGCCCCGACCGCTTCAATTGTTGCAACACATTTCCATTCTGTCTTTTTCTGTGGCCACTACCGTCCATTCCTTATGTGAATATAGTAGCAGAAAACTATGTTAGTTTTGATACATTATTCTCGAGTTTAAAGGCTTATGTTGTGAACTGTGAATAGAAATGTAATTAATTTATTAACTTCTCTACATTGATTTGTAGCATAACGGATGGAAATATATACTCGTGCTTTACTCTTTCATTCTGGCTCTTTCAATTCAAATCCAAGATTAATTATAGCAAATTGGTATGCATAAAGGCTGGGGTCTCTGTTGCATCGATATATCTATAAGGATGAGAAAGTCACTTCTTCCAGTAGACAATATCGAATACTTAGCCATTGCAGTGAAACTTACTACTAACTCTTTCAAGCTCTCCAATTTACCATTCAGACAAACAAAATCCTCTCTCCTCTAAAACTTAACCTTCAGGGAGAACAAGATTGAATGTCTTTGCACTAATCGATCTATGTATCATATTAACATAGTCATCCGTATTTCAGCATTTATTTTGAGCCCTGTTGACACGATGGTATTTCCTTTGATGAATTCAGTTATAGGTTCTGTAGGTGTCTGTTGATCTGAAACTTCCCTTCTTTAAGCCACATTAGTAAATCCCGAAAAAAAGTTAAGGCATTCTTTGCAGGTTCATTTTAAGAATTTCTACTGTTTTTATGGGATTTAATTTTATTAATTTCCACCTTACCTTTTTTTTAAACAATATCATATCACAACTTTGGTTAGATTTTTTTTCACGATTTTTCGGTTTGTAATCATTGGTTTGAAAGCCACCAGTTCCATTTAAACGAAGTTTTATCCCGTTTTAGTAGACAATATTAACTATAAACTACAAAAAATCAGCGTTTTAATCCGACCAAATAAAATATTTAGAGTACTCAGGGTTTTCCCAACAGTTATTCCCTGACCCAGAGTGAGAGAGGTTATCAAAGGTATCCGCGCTCCTCAAAATCAAAAAGGCACTCGTTGATTTATGGGTACTGTGCCGTTACTAGTCATGTATATTCCATTGTTATCCAAACTCTCTGAACCGAAAAACAGTGTGAAAAGAAAGAATAGCCCTTTTCAATGGGGTATGGAGCAGCGAAAAGCTTTTGAAGAAGTCAAAAATACATTATTTTTCCTTCAACGGTACTCCAGATTCCAGGTGTTTCCTATAGTTTTTCCATGTATACGGCTGTGTCAGGGAAAGCAATCTCCACAGTTCTAGCATAGTTTTTCTCGGATCTCACGACGACGGAGGCATTCGCCATTCGTAGTTGACTGAGGTGGAAAGAAAATGTTCAACGTCCGAAGGAAAATTTGTGGCGGTGGCATTAGGGATAGTGAAATTTTCAACTTATATGCGGCATGGTAAGATTGAACGAATTTCTTCGACTGATGGGTCTTTATCTTGGATTCGCTGACGCCTCAATAAAAATCTGGTGGCTCTCAATATTTCTTAACGAATTTAAATCGCCCACTTTAGGGAAGTGAAAAAATTTAAGAAAATGTTTGTTCAGAACATTTGCCGAAGGAGCTAACTTGCAGGTGGGTGAATCCCAAATACGAGTAAATGTGTAGTGAGTAAAATATCCGTCTTGAGTGATGATGACCATCAAAAGAATGAACCTGTTTGCAGCAGATGGAATAAGGAGGGGGAAAGGGGAAAATTTGAAATGAGGGAATGCCTCCTGGCTGAAGCTATCATCCGCCAGGTCAGCAAGTGATAATCCGCTATTTTCACGATTTTGCTATAGGAATGTGTTGGGGAATCAATCAACTGAACATTTCAAAATAATTGTCCGAGAGTCTTTTTTGTCAAAAATGTACGCGTAATTGAGGGAAGATGGACTTATCTGAAGTGTCAAGAGATACACCAATAATGTTGTACAGCACGCGGCAGAGATCAGCACGAAAAAAATGGGAAAATATGAATGGATTTTTTATTACTATTGACTCGTGCTCGGATGAAAAATAAATGCATCATGGTGGTCATAAATGGATTTTCTAAATTCGTCTTTCTACTGCGAAATAGAGCATTCGCCAAATACCTAGGTTTCGCGCTAGTTGGATTCCTGAATTTTCTGATGACAGTTAACCAAGCAATGTTTGGTTACTTTGGAGATCTCTGAAAAAACAGCGTTTCTCTTGGGGAATGAGGTATGTCTCACCACAATCCCATATTGCCCACAAACCACAATTGCCGAAAGATTCAAACGAAATGTATCGAAAAGTTGTCCGTAGGGTATCCCGCTAAGGCATCCGACGCAGGTGGGATTAGCATTGCAATACCGTCATATCCGCTTGCTATGAGGGGAAAAATTGTTCTCCTTCCAGGATTTTTGTGGGGTGCGTTTTAAATCACCAGAGGAACAGTTTGGTATAGATAATGGGGTAGCTCAACTGCGAGTAGGAAAAAACTAGGAAGGAAGTAGGGGAAAACTCTCATCAAAGAAAGTCTAAAAAAATCGTGGCTCACTGTTTGGTATAGATAGTGAAATAGTAACTGGTGAAATACTGAGCTTCCTAGTGTTTTTTCCAGTCAACTACTAGAGGAAAAAACTAGGAAGGAAGTGGGCAGAAGCTCAGACCTACGAAAGGCTAGTGAAACTGTGGCGCAAAGATATTACAAGCATGGAAAAATGCATTCATGCGTGGTAGTCCAGAAAGTTGTCGGTGGAATTCATTCAGCCCCTAACAAAACAGCTGGCCAATTACTCCCGAAATGGCCCAAACCTTATGTCATTACGAGTTTCTCGGGGCGGTTACGGCTGAATTGAGCGACCTAAAAACGGGAGAATTCGCTCGCCGCTGTCACGTATCCCAAATAAAAACCCTCTCATGCCTGGGTGGTGTGATTCCCACTCTCCCTTCCACCTTGCTTCCCCACCGCCCCCCCGCCCCCCAAAAGAACCGCAACGGCCACGACACCTAATGATGTACGGGTGCCTATTGCGAGAGACGGCGGCATGGGTCGGCGCGACGAGCGGACGGACCCCAGCAAATTCGATGACAGTATTGGATTAGAGGGCGTGAACTTGCATTCTATTATTGCTATCGCTCTGAAAGAAAGTAAATTAACCGTTAGATTCAAACAATACAGATTATACATTCGTCAACGAGGTATCATTAGCATTCAATCTACTGAACCCCGGAAACCGCCGAAAGGGCGTGTGGCAGTGGGTTGTAGGACCCCTGAAGTTACTTAAAACAAAGGAGGACATTAATGTGCTTGCCAACATATTCCTCTCCCTATGGCGTGGTGGTGGATCGTTCAAGGGAAAAACGAATTTTTGACTCTACAGGTTCGACACGCTGTGTCTAATTTTATCATCATTGCCCGACTTGACGATGTGGCGTGAGGGTCGGACTGCTTCCTCTATCTCGCGAGTAAAATTTGTGACTTTTTAATAAGTAAAATCTAGTTTTCAGTCCAGGTTTCGATTCTCTCGCGATTATCATCCTAAATAGGGTGTTAATTGCGAAATCCCTGATTCCAATTGATTTCCTTTATTTGCCAAATATTTTGAAGAGGTCCGTTATATTTTACGATTCCCATGAACAATAGCGACATTAGTTTTCTTGTTTCTCCTGCTTCGTCTTCTATTGATCATTTCAAACGAACATGTATGTTATTTTTGATAGTAATAATGATTCGCAAACATTTGCCATGCTGAAAATGTTCGTGACCACCTCGGGAGGGAATTCTTGAGACTTTGGGGATTGCTCGGAAAAAAATGTAACGTAGCTGTGAGGATATTTATTGACGGCATATTTTGAAATTAATATCCTCTACGTACAACACGTTTAATGATGATCTCGCAGCGTAAAAAGCGTCGCCACGTCCGCCACCTTCACTCACAGCCACTGAACAGGTTGCCGAGGATGCATGAAATGCTACGCACCTCGTTTGATCCAAACATATTTAAATCGAAAGCACTCTTTTACTTACAAACGGAATGCAAGTTACGAAAAACAACCGCACGCCTCATTAAATAGCCCGAAAAACCTTTGGTTTTTTCGTCGTTATCTCGGACTGCATGCAGGCCTGTCCTGCCGTAGTGACGCAACGAGAACGTCTTTGTCCGCGCTCACCTGGCGAGAGAGAAAGTGGGAGTAGGGGTAGCTGGTCGGTCCGCGTCGCATCCGGGCTTTTTCACTGATGTAGTATATGTCGCGGCAGATTTGTATTGAAGAATTAGGGGCAAAAACTAGTTAACACTGTCCGAGTTCCGACCCTTAAAATTGTTCACTGCACTTTGACCGGTTCCCTGAACTTTGGGGACCATATGAAGGGTACTCTCGCTCTACGCGCTACAGTGAGTTAGTAGCGACGTTAAGTTGAGATGGCTGTCACGATCAGAGGGTAACGACGTTATGTTGATCTGACCGTTGCACCCAGAGCCCGTTTGCTCTTAAAAACAAAATATTTTGAGGGCTAAAGTTTCCTTACAGTTTTAGATTCTTTAAATGTATTTAATTCACAAATGTCGATTATTTCAAACGGTACATATAATTGTGCTTATGTAAAAGTGAATAATTTTGTTCGTAAGTGCTAAAAAGAATGATACTTTGAATGATATCAACGTGCTATAGTGAAATGTCACTCATTTTTGGTTTTGGTTATGCAAGTGGATTATGTGTGAACTTTTTGGATAAAGAATGCGATGCTGTGTATATTAACAAATGAAATTTAAAATTAGAGGGCCATGGCTAAATTTAGGTGACCCCATCGTTGTTCTTCGGAGTGGAAAATAATTTCCAACACTTAAATGTACTAAATATTGATGTATTAAATTCTTTTGACTTGAAATCATAAGGGGGTCGCAACAGTATAACTCTGCTTCCCCGACCCACCACACCAAGTTTGGTGAATATCCCCCTGCCATACGTCATAACCAAACCGACCTTCGGGTTGATTACTCTGATGATACGCCATAAAAAGACTCCGAGAGTGAGTTCAGTGAGGATCTATTGAACTCCGTGTGGGAGGAGTACCCCTCTACTCTCCCACATTCTCATTGCCTTCCGCTTGTGGCTCTTTTCGTTTCTAAAAATCAGCACTCACTGTTGTTGCAAAATACCTTTATTTTTAAAGTAAAGAAATAATTCTCCTGCCAGTGAGTTTGGACTTAGAAAGAGAGTATGATGTTGAGGATTATAGCCAAGTTCCAAGCATGCTAAATTGCGGAATGGGGAAGGTATGGAAGGAAATAAAGTCGAAAAAGGCTTTGGTGGTAAATTACCTACATTCCTGCAGATTTACACAAGAATTTAAGAAAACATGGAAGAAAGAGTTTTTATGGGGACATTCGCAATATTAGCGGGGGGTAATGTGGCCAGAAAGTTTCATTAGGTGTATCGCTATTAAATCCCAAGAAAAAAGGGAAAAACAGCTGTTGGTGAGGATTTTGGGACAAGTAGTTTGATTTCGCATGCAGCAAAGGAGGTACTCAGGATCAACAATAAGAGGATAGAGATGAGGGAAAACAATTAATTACTAAAGGATCAGTTTGAATTTAGGAACGATGGGGGTACGCGTGACGCCATAGCAGTAAAGAGGTCGCGGAACCTGTACATATCTCAGATTCCACCGGTAAGGGTAGATAAGGGGTTACAATTATTGCTGTTCTCACTACGGAGCCAGTGTGATAGGCATGGAATAAAAATATATAAATCAAACCAAGGTAATGAGGTTCTCGAAACATAGAAAACCAAAGTTAAACTTTAAACTAGGAGGGTGTAAACTTGAGCAGGTAAAACATTTGACCTATATGGGAAGTGTTTTAGACGAAGAGGGGCAATATGGTAGGGATATTAGAAGTATCGCATCAGGTAAATAGGCATTTACAAATGGTATAAAATTGATGACAAGGACCTTAGGCAAGGATGTATAGATAGGACTAGTGAAGACGTTGATATGGAGTATGGATATCTATGGCTCGGAAGTATGGCTTTTTATGGCACGGATGAGGCAAGAGGACAAGCATAGGT
>LYUA01000063.1:1077175-1089691 GCA_002093875.1 Calopteryx splendens | reverse complement strand
CCTTCGAGACATTCTACATTAAACGAAGCTCAAGGTATAAATCTGGGAGCATCTTATATCTGATTGCGAGCTCGAAATCGGGGAGGATAATGGAAAAAAAACTCCATGTCATATCCAAGGCACTCAAAAGGGCGTTGTGTAATTCTGTCGAATATGGCAGTGCCTTAATTGGCCTCAACAACTTGAGCCAACAACCTTTTGGCATTATTTTGTTCGTTAAAAATTTATGATGCGGTCATTTTGAAGTTGCGTCACTGGATTTGAACATGGGTATCCGTCACTTCTGTGCAGATGGCATGCTACGACTCGGCAGCAATTTGTGACCAGTCATAAACTTTCTCCTGGACCTGTTCCTCTCGCTACGAGGGTAAACAATACCTTTATGATGTGCCACGGTAAATATTGCTGAAACGATTGCCCGAGTAGAGACCTTGGCTGGAATTTTCTATGTTGACCACATAGGCTGCTGCTTCGCCAACATTAAACGCGATGAATTTATTACCTACTATCTTGATGCCCCATGTTGCTCTTATAAAAAGTCTTCCTTCAAAAGAAGAAGTTCGGAAGACTTGATTTATGAATCGAATGAATAGGCGAGGATATGCCTGCGCTCATGTCGAAGCTGAAGGATGGCTGCATGAAAATTTCGCGATAAGCACGTCGTTTCTTCTGTTGTGAGTAAAATGATCATCTGCGTTGTAATTCAAAGTGTAGTACCTTATTATCAGTCAAAGGTATTGCTATAAGAAAATATCTTCAGTTACTGCTCATGTAATATTATTTATGTGCTACTGGTCACCAGTGTCTTCGCCTCGGATCTTTTGTTCTCCATATGGCTTGTCCGGTCTATCGCCTGCAGACCAGTGTCATAGTGCTGCGCTAGGAATCTGTGTCCAGGCGCGACAAGGACTTTATTCCAACATTAATAGATTCCAAGAATTGTGTCACCTAGTGTAAAATACTTCACCCCGCTCAATGTGTAGTTATACTTCCCGAATTGAGTCAGATACAACTGATAATATGCTTCATGGGATAACGTGTTCTTTAATCCTATGCTACTTGCACTCAAATGGTCCTTGAGTTAGAAAATTTCTATAGTACTGGGTTATGATTTTCACTTCCTTCGGGTGCGAGGTAAAACCTTTAAACAATGCCAGTAGTGAAAATGAAACTCGGAAGTAAAATACAAACAAGTTTTGAAAGTCATTCAAAAGATTACTTGTTACTCAAATAAGAATTCCCAGAGTGCAGTAAATAATTACTCCTGTGCCAACAGGCGAGAATCCTTTGCTTCCTGTATCGAGATAATTCCACTTATGAATATTTTTAAAAGGGACTTACAGTCTCGACTTTCACAGTTCGTAAGTTGGTATCGAGTTACGAGTAGGTTTTGCGCATCACATTTTTCATTCTCAAATGTAATAACCACTTTCCTACCCACTCTTAAAATGCCGAGAATGTGTAAAGAATGGATTACTAGAGCCTACTTATCCCCGTGCATATGTGAGATAGCTTTCACCGCCTAACAGTCCCTGAGCCGGGGAAACCTATTACGCGAAAATTTTAGATGGGCTATTACTCCATTCCAGCCCTTTGGCTAGGAACATGGTTACACATCGGGGTCATAAAATGTCCGTAAAAATTAGTGTTGCAACGACGAAGCACACCACACAACCATCATTCGCCGGACGCAGGGCGATAAGTGTGAAGCCCCCTGCTCAAAGCGCTCGCTATCACCACGCGAAATTTATGCGTCCTCTGCCTTACGCCGCCCGGTGCGGGGAAATATCTCCCTAAAAATCTTCGCTCATTTTCTCATCTCTCTGAGTCCCAGATTTCCATCACGCTGACAAAGGCCGCGGGTCATTAAAAGAGAGGGAAAAAAAAACTTCCGACGGTGGTGCTCTTCACGAATCGCGGCGAGGTCAGGACGCCCACTCGCGGCCCCATGTAGGTCGGGGAAGACGCTCGGCGGTGACGCCTCTGGGCGGGAGTTTAATCCACGACTCATCCCTCGCTCCCAACTTTCACTGCGGAAACTGGAAAAAAATAATAATAAAGCCAAATTCGTGGAGGCTAATTCTCATCCGACAGAATAATTGAGAAGCGTCGTGGGGGGACGCGAGGTGTGAGCGGAAAGGAAAAAAATCATTTGGAGACTCTGTAGGGTCGCTTCTTTCCGTCCTTTATGCCGAGAGAAAGTTCGGCGGTTCGTAAAAATTCTGCTGCGGGCTGGGTGGAGGGGCGGGGGGGCGGATAGATGGAAATTGAAATGCAGCGCGTAATCGCACCAAAAGGTGGTTTCATTGTGATTGCCACGGAAATTGCGGTGCTGGTGATGTATCGGAAAGCAGTTACCTAAAATCGGAGGGAATCGCTCGGAGCTCGTGGAAAGTGAAAGTAAACGTTCCCCATTCCTTTTATTTTCTAATTCTTTGTATTGGCAGGTAAGTGGTGCCTTGCGTCAATTTTTTTCAGAAATACCTATTTATCGTGCAATAAAGCCAATTTTGAGTCCGTTGCAAAATCCACTAATGACCACGAAGCATTTTGACCACATCCTACGTTGCTTAGTAATTAGGAAATATTCGAATTACTCGAACAAAGAAGTGGACTTATTCTCATGCAGTAAAAGGTTAACAATCTTTAATTTTCCATTACCATACTCGATTAACGCATCAAATATTTGAAAATTACAATTTTTGACAACATTGCTTTATCATTTCAATGTTCTTCTTACTGCCGATAATTGCTACGTAAAATATTGATTTCTGTAAGTAAGTTTGAATCTTTATTTCATAATATTAATACACCTTATTATCCTGCCTATTACGTTGTGTCATCACTTGATTGGTTTTTTGTTAGTCGCGAATTCTTCATTTTTGTGGATGTTCATGTAAAAAAATTATTTCATTTAATGATTATTGGTTTATCTCTAACTAGTGTGGAAAGTTTAATAAATAAACAGAAAATTCAAAAAAAAATATTTTTATACTAGTGTGTGCTTCGGTTAGGATATGCTTAAATTCGATTTTTCTGATGCCGGTGGTTCTGGTGGTCAGGACATAGATAAGGGCGATGCCCTTCTTTGGCTCCACTCTGCAATATCTGCATCAAAATTTTCAATTCCATGACCTCATGGGTATAGTCAGTGCGGTTTCAAAATAAAATATTGTGAAAATATGGGAAAGAGTTTATGAGTGAGAAAAAGTGTACCATAGAGGCTTCAGTTCACGTGGATACAAGGGAAAGATCGCTGGAATCCGTTGGAAAAGGCCAGCGGACGGAAAACCGGATAAAGAGGTCCTCGATAGGTCCTTTTGGGAAAAGGAATGAGTCATGTTTAGTTGATAAATCAACCTTTTTTACGGTTTTGAGAGTTCGTTATTTAAGCTGGGTCTTTTTTCCCTTCGGTCCACCTGATGCAGTGTGGGGGATTGAAATTTCCTTCGGACACCTTCAAGAAGTCTTCGCTGATCACGTCCAATGACCAGCAGGACCGGATCGGTTCCTATGCTCTTAACTTTTTTCGCTTCAGATTTAACATTTAGATGGAACGAGTGGAAAGTTAACGCGAAATAATGAATGTGCCCAACAGGTGGTTAACGGTAGTTGCCGGGCTGAAAAAAGTCACAAAAAATGAAGTAAAAGTCGATAAAGTATATGTCAATCGTTAAATGGTACCGAGGTTCCATCTTGATAATTTCTACGCTCTATATGGCTTTATTAATAATGATTCTTTGCAAATGAGCTTGCGAGCATTATCTTTCATCCATTTTGCCATACCAAGCTTGGAGTATGATGTTAACCCGTGACCTTTTGGGTTGTCCGACTGATTAATCATAAAAAGCCGATCGCTAAACGCCTCTCCTCTCTTTCAATTATTCTTAAAGAGTAAACCACTTTTCCACTCCGTATTAATGGATCGGATTTCACTTTCTCGAGCAACTACATCTAACAGTTCCTTAAAAGCAAGTACACAATCTTGTGCTGTAATATGAGATAGTGGAGTATTGTACCAATTTTATTTAGTGTTGTGAATTATTTGCGTTCAATTGTCAGACTCGTATTAAAAAATAGTTTAATTAACCCATTAACAAACAGCAACATTCCCAAAGCATTTTCAGAATGAAAAATGGCTTCCAAAAAATTTAAATAAAGTTTTAGTGAAAGGTAGTGAATAAATGTAAAGGTTCAGTCACACGAAGAGAGAAATAACGAATATATTATGGTATTCTCGATTCTATATTTCCGAATTTGCAAAGTAGTCACGATTCAACATTTTATCCAATATGAAAATAACGTGGATTAAGAGAGCGACAGCAAAGGGATCCACCATTCGGATTTAAAACTCTCTGTAATATCGACTAAAATAGGGAATTTTATTGCGAGTTTTCACTGAAATTAATGTTCTACTATCTTTCATCAAATGTGTATTCCGCCGTTGCAGTTCATTTCCCAAGAGTCAGGCACAGTCATTTTAAGGCTCATAAAGCAATATTCAATTTCGTGGGCTTTTTATTCCGACAAATAAACGCAGCCCTCAACTATAGTAATCACTCATTTTACGGTAAAGGGTTCCTTAAATCCCCCATCGAACCTTTGATTTCCCCAAGGAAATTAATTGGAATATACTTCCACCACAGCAAATTCAGCCGTTGAGGAAGTTAATGCATGAATGAATTCACTCGTTAATTTTCCGCCAAATTGTGAGGTCTGTTATTGGTGCGCAATTTTTAATGAAAAATAAATTGGCGTAGAGGCCCAACATTATTTGTTTTAGTTGAATGAAATTAGAAAAGACGCCATTTCTTCCCAATATTACACGAAGTTTCATTCACCCAACGCCACAATAACGGAAAATGAAAAGAGTAATTTATGTGGTTTTTTTTTTAATCGATGGGTGTCGGAAATATCTTGTACATCTCGGACATTGCTTCATGTAGCATCTTTGAATTTCTAATACACTTAAATATGTAATTCAATAGAAGGTTCACAGCCATTGAGCTACATTATGACTTCAAAGAAATTACTCGTAATTGAGTTGTCCTCGAAAAAAAACTTTTAAATTTTTGCCGCATCCATTCATTGTTCGGCGAGAACTTGCCACTTATTAGGCAGAAAAAGATTTTTTTAACCGATGGCTGTGTTTTCATCTTACCATAAATACATTTCGTCTCCTCATCACTGATGCAAATGCCTTAGGCTTAAAAGAAGTAAATATTATTTTATGTTCACCAATGCAGATATCCCCATATTTTGACGTATTCAGTTATTCCTACTGCATGAAATTATTTTCATACGCATTCTTTGTAAATATATATTCAAACATAAAAATGCATTAGCATGCACTATATTCACTACGGAATCTGTCAGTAGTTATGTTAAATATTCAAATAATATAAATACCATTGATCGTAAAAGCATTCAATGAATTGTATATATTCATTAAGTTAAAAATTCTACAGTTATTAATGCACAAACTAAATCTTAATTTTTTTAAATGGCCTTTCGATTGATATCTCATTGAAAGAAGTTTGAGCAGATGCTATAATCTAATTTTAATTCTGTTTATGTAAGCCAAGTTGAAGACTAATGCCAAGCAGAGGACCTCTTTTGTATGAGTTGAAGGGAAATGCTCTAAAATTTCAGCTATGTGAAAAAATAACTGTTTGCGAATTTATAAGTGAGCATAGTCATTGGAACTACAGGTTTGCTTATAATTACCGGATGAAAGTATGTCAACTCTGGTTGCGGTTTTAAAATAACAAACCCCCTGCTAAACTTTTGGATATGGTACATATCTCAGAAAGGTTGTCATGGATACACTAATACTGTGTAGTTCTTGTACCAAACTTCTATCATCATCGAGCAAATTTATTTTATTGAGTTTTATCTTACAGAGGGATAAATGGTCAAGTTTAATCTTTCGTCCATCAAAAGGGGAAGTTATATTGATCCAGTTGAGCATTTTATATTTAGTGTACCGTGTCGGATACGGTTATCAACATTAGAATTTTCATAAACAAAATTTGAATACATCTACCCTGTAATGAGTGCGTCCTGGTAGGGACAAAATATTACATTTCCCGTTGCAAAAATTATTTCACATTCAAATGTTTGTCTATTTACTTCAGTAAATCGATCTCTTTTCAGCATTACGTGTAGATCAAATCAGTTTTGACATGTACCCAAGATCAATTCGAAATTTATGAGAAATAAAATGGCGTCAATATTTTCCTTCTCTTGAAAACGCTAAAATGATTGAAAAGCTATAAAGAAGGAACGCGATCAGCGTTAAGAAGATGTCTGTATCTTATATATAATAATTATCAGTTTCGTTTCCTCATTACTTTATTTTGCATTGCGTTGCTTCACGCTTGTGAAATACTTACGATATCGCTTTGGAAATAACCGTTGTCCTTCCTTTCGCATTCTATGTGGAAAAGAAGTTTGTTTAGTTGGGAGGAGTTGAGCAGTTAGACATATAATAATTACTTGGCATTCTTTGCAAAAAGAGGAAGGCACATGACTTAATCTTAATTGCCATTTTTTCATTTCCTCCTCCTCTAAATGTTTAGTTCTGCATTCCTTCTCATTCCAAAAGCTAAAATTATAAGTATTTTAAGGAAAGACAGATGTCAAAACGTTCAAAAAGATAAAATAATGCTTCGAAAAACGAGATGACTTGGCATATATGGCTCCACCCTGGTCAAAGGGTAACGGGATATCGAGATTTTTTTAGGAAAGCACATTGGATGATTAAGTGGTCAAATATTTAAAGATTTCTGCAGAGCATTTCTCATCATTTTTTCTCCATCCAAAGACGCCGCCTCGGGTTGGATTTCTGCGCGGAGGACACGTCGCTCGTGTCGTGAAGGTTGCTGGGAGAGAAAGTACCAGGAAAGAAAACGTCCCACGAAACCGCAAAAGAATACTAGGATAGATTGGATTTCTTTGTTTGGAGAAAGTGTGGGAGTTAGCGGAGATGGAGGATGCAAAAAACACCGCAAGTTTTATCATATCTGAATTTCGTAAAAATTGGAATACCGTCCATTTTCCTAAAAATAAAGGGTTTGAATCAACGTGTATCTACTGAAATTGAGTCTAGGGAGGATGAGCACCAACCAGTAGTGAATGTTGTGACTTCTGTACTGTTCGTTAAAGTCGTTGTCGGCTTAAGGAATGCGCAATATTGAAAGATAAATTATAAAAAGATGGGTAATGTAACTGAATGGAAAGGGATTTTCATCTTGGGTTCAAATATAGAAGCTTATTTTTTATGAAATTGGTAACAACAGTTTAAGTAATTTAATAGTTTAATGAAAAGGAGCTACGAATCTGATAATGTTCCATCACGAATTTTCACCTTGCTAGATAGCAATGAGTCATTGCTTGTCCATTAGTGATTAATAATTTTTGAAATGCAGAATCCCCCAAGAATTAAGTCTTTGGATTCAATCACTTTTTTGGTATTTTCCGGAAGAATATAATAATAATATTCAATGAAGTGTTAGATTGTCAGTTTTAATAGCATTGCCATCTCATATTACTTCGTTTTATCGACTTTTTAAGACAAGTAAAATTTTGTGTTGGTTTCATTTATGAAACTTATTTGTATCTGGGGTACGCAATAAATAGGATTATTGTAACTAGGTATGCATTGCTTTTTTATGTGTATTTGTTTTCGGTAAGTCATTGAAAAATGACCAGACAGTGGTCCATTCTGAATCATTTATATGCTATAGGTCGCATATTTTTTGTAGGTTTTAGAGCAAATCGCAGAGCTCTTGTTCTTTTCACTTTCTTTAATTTTGAATGAAACTCAATACTATCTCTACTTCACGACGACACCTCCTCGTACACACAATCTAGTGCTCTTTTACTATTCGTGGCCAGCAATCTAATTATTCATCAAATTTTCTTTTATTTTGTGTCATGCAAACCATTCTTTAAACTACATCGATATGCGTCTACGAAATGCACCCATTTTAATTTTAATTTTATTGACAATATTGGGAAATAAATAACTTTACCTATGTTAACAAAAAAGTGAATTGACCTTTTTTCTCATATGTTTACAGCTGTTGAATTTCTGCAAAATATTCAATAACCTCTCCCAAAGAACCGCATACGTTATATGGCGTCGGTTAAAGACCGGAATAAACGTTCCGCTCTGTTAACTGACTAAATGAGGCTTAAAATAATAAATGCCATTCCGTTGATTTTTTTGCCTCTACCGTAATTATAAATTGAGCGGAGTAACTTGAAGAATGAGGAATTTCCGTCAATTACACATTAGTTTATAGTCATGGTGGCGGAACAGGAAAACATTTTCAGAATTCTACCGTTCCATTCGACCGCAAACTTCATGGGCACACTCAATCGGCTGATTCCGGAGTTATTGAGTGCAAATTCCTTGCACTTTCTACTTTGAACGGTGGCTGTTTGCGTCCTGGAGCTGGATCCGCCCACATCGGCGTAGGTCATAATAAGGGAAAACAATGGGACTTAGTTCAGAACGATCTTCGCTCATATTTCATTATTCGCAACTAAATGAGTTCCTCAGCTCCCGTGATCACTTTATTCTTTCTTTACCATTAAAGTAGAATCCGATTCACTTTCTTTGGAAGTTCAGGAGGGTGTTCACGAGTAAGATGAAAGAATAAGAGAAGGACTCTTTCGAAATCAGGGCTAAGCGATTAGTTTTTTTTTCAATGGGAGCAATGGCTGGTGCTTTTTACGATTAAGAGCCCACGCCTCCCTCCAAAAAGGGAAGGATTGCGGAGGAAAGCAGGCACAGGTGGGGTGGTGGTAGGAAAGCAGGGCCCAAGGTGGGGAGGGAGGGCAGGGAAACAGAGCCATTTGCAGACGGAGGTGGACTTAATGTAATAATAATAATAATGCTCGCCAGGTGGGAGGAAATTTTCGATATTTTGGTGTCGCCGCAAAGAGGTGCGGAGTTGAATTATTGCGTCCCCTACACGGAAACGAATGAAATCTGAACGTTAAGACCGCAATTTGATTTCAATTTTCATTTCTAATGCGCCCACTCGATTTGAAGCGTTTTTAGCGAAAAAAAGCGAAATTTAAAAAATCCCGTTCAAAATGTCATTACTCTTGGGGGGAGTATTATTGGAGTTCAAGTTATTCTATTTTACCTCTTTCTCTTTTTTTTTGTAGGTGCCTTGGTGAAATGTTTTCGCGGCAAGCTAAATTGCTTCCTCATCGGGCTTAAGAATGGTGAGTAGCACAATATGAGATGTCGACTTTCATTACGGTACGTTGGAATTTCGTTCCCAAGAGATAATTATGCGGAGAGATTCCGTGAATACGCTCTCATTATCCGATTGCTTCCGCGCAAAGACCCCAATCCAGATCAAAACCGAAGTGAAGGAGTTCCCCTTTTACGTAAGCACATAATGAATTTATTGTATTGTTTTTAGAAAAGTAACTATTCAATTAACTGTAAACAGTAATCTTGCATGATTGAGTAAGCGTCACGAAGAAACTAATTTTAAGCCATTCACCGTCTTTCGCCTTAAAATACGACTTTATCATAGTCATATCATATCATCTCACAGCAAAGAAAAATGCGTCATATTGAAAACGTTGATTTACCACATTGATTCCTTTTATTTAGCTTGAAGCAATGGTGGTTTTCGAATTTTAGTGAAAAATAAATACTAGTCCAGTTTTCATAAAAGTAATCAAATCACGCACGCCAATACTATGCTTGACAAGTAACTGAGAGTATCAGAGTTTTGAAAAAAAATTTAAATATCATAGCGAGTACTTTTATTTGGGTCCTTTATGGCATGGGTGGATAGAGAAATAGTAAAATAAGACTAACGAGATTATTCCCGGGAGAAGGATTAGTTTTGGAATAAGACTGTAGCCTGTTTTACGCAGTAATTGAAGAAATTTATCTAAGAAAGATACTACAGGACTCGCTCACCGATAGCAATAAAAGACACATTACCTTTGGGAAGATAATGGTAGAATACAGAATAGGAAGAGACGGGTGGAGTGAAAAAAGGAAAGGGGTAAATGGATGTTGTTATAAAAGAATAGTACGAAAGATAAAGGTTGGTGGGTGTGAGTGTGGGGTGGGGAAGTACAAAAATAATCGTGCTAAACCCAAAGACCTCTCATGTCCATGGATCATCGTCATAGCAGGACATCAATCCGAAGATTGGTTTGCAGCATCTCTCCAAGATATCCTGGTACCTATCGATCTATCCATGCCTTCAAATTTCCATGCGCTTATTGTTACTTCTTCTATCACCCGCTCTTAACGTAACCCCTCCGTGGGCTCCCTTTGCAATTCTGGTCCTCGATGCTCCTTTCAGTCATGGTCCTCGGGAAAATATCTTACATCAGGGCCCATTTAGTTTCTCATGTCTCTTGGTATGAACTGAAAAACCGACTTCTAATGTTAATTCCTAGGATTTTTTCAACTGATTAAGAGAGTAAATTAAAACATTCCACTCCTCTTCGTAAACCCTTGATTATCCCAAAGCACGTCTTTTCCCTTTAGCTATTCCGCACCTCCCGTGTAGGCAAAATGCGAGACAACATCTCCCCCCCCCTCTTCCCTCCCCCCAACTCCGACGTCCTACAACCGCGCATCCACTCTTTTGCGAAACGACGGCGTGGGCGCCCCTCAGCGGGCGATGGCCCTCCTCGCCATCGCCCCGGGCGTCGGTGGCGGCAAGAGGCAAGGCACTCCTCCGCCGTGCGATGGGCGGGGCGAACGGGGAGGGGGGAAGGGGGGAGAGAGAGAGAGAGTGGGCAGAAGATCCCGGTGAGACGACCTCTGTACTTCCCACTTCCCATTTTATTCCTCCACTGCGAATTCTACCCTCCATCAGAACTTTCAAAGTGGAGAGAGGTGTACCCAACTCGCTAGTCGGGTGCCATTCCTGCCAGTTTATCGAGTGGATAGTTTTGTTAGTCAGATATGAAAGTTCTGGAGTCGGATTATGATATCCGCTGTCCAACCCGATACCGTGTTCCCATCCCTCTCAATGATCCCTTCATGAAAAACTGCCGAAGACCAACGATGAGTGGGAAGTGAGGTATATTTAGTATAGAGAGAAAATATGGTTGTCATACCTACTTTTACAGTGTTCGTAGATCACAAAGTATTGATAGCATAAAAATGGAGACTCGTTTTAACAACTGATCTCATGCTCATTAACCACTAAAATTTAGTCGTTACCAGTCTCAGCCCCAAAACTTTCGAAATGATTCATTTCTACTTTAAGGTGTACTTCAGAAGCGTATTAAAAAAATGCTGCATATAATGCCAATAAGGAATAAAGTTCTCAGATCAGACTTTCTCACTTTTATGATTCGTGTTTCTAGTAGGTACTTATTCTGTTACTTTAAATTTCATCCATACCAAAATATAATTTTCGAATGGCTATGGAATGGTGATATATATTTGTATAGCATTGTGCTGAATAGAAATCGTGACTTAGTTTTTCCTCAAAAAATTTCTTTTACGCGACCGAGGTTTGGTTGAAGATCGACCAAACTAAAATGAGTATGAGCAACTAGGATGGGTATGGGGATGTAAAGTGAATTTTATTTGGAATAACTAAATTAAGATTATCATTTCACTGTGAAGAAGTTCAGCAAATGTTCACCACACGTAGTAAATATTAACGTTGGGTTGTTGGGCATAGGTATTATCCTCTGATTTTTCTCAATTAAGGACCTCGTATAAATCAAATCTCCAACACAGATTTTGTAGTTTTGTATTTTAGTACGCATTCTCATGCATGCTCATTTCTATTACGTATTATTAAAGCAGAATTTCCAAGGTTTAAAGGTCAAATTAACATTTTAGAAACCACAGAAGCAAATGTGAAGTTCAAACCTTGTTTTTTTCTTTTGTAAATTAAATTTTAATTATTTATATAATGATCGATCTAAAGTACCAATATATACCATTACTTTGAATTTCATGACGCTAATACTATAGATATTTAAAACCATATTTCTAGATACTGAGATACCAAGTTTTTAGAGAATAATTCCACCTCTTGGGGAGTGAGTATAAAATCAACTTTTCCTTCGTATTTTATTATTTGTTTCATTGTACATGACCAAAATTGCTTGAATGAATCTTCAGTAATCGCAGTAGTGCTGTTAGAAGTGTGCGTTTTCGAAGCGCTTGTCAAGTGCTTTAATTTGTTTTGATTATTTAAGTGGGTAAATAATTACAGACCGACAAATTTGAGTGAAAAGGTAAACAAATCAGGTGCAACTCCTTCCCGCGGAGCCAGCGCCCCTTCGAGAGCAATTATTCTCCTGTGTGTGCTTCACATCCAATCAAAGGGTAGTCAGAGACGTGAAACATTCGATTTTGCCGAAGCCGTACGCGGAACCGGGCGTGCCACGACACTGAGGGCATCACCACCTCACGAAGGGGTAGGAACTGGAAAGA
Organism: Calopteryx splendens; assembly: GCA_002093875.1. Classification (NCBI taxonomy): domain Eukaryota; kingdom Metazoa; phylum Arthropoda; class Insecta; order Odonata; family Calopterygidae; genus Calopteryx; species Calopteryx splendens. The sequence goes on along the minus strand of LYUA01000063.1, from coordinate 1,077,234 downwards.
ATTTCTCCCGTAGCAATTATCACCTACGTTCGTGATTTTTTTTTTCATCAGCCGACCCC
>LYUA01000063.1:1062354-1077147 GCA_002093875.1 Calopteryx splendens | reverse complement strand
TCAGCCGGCCCCCCCCCCCCCAATATGTGCACTGATTTCGCAAGTGTGCCTTCATAAATTTTCCGAGAATTCTCGAACCCGTAGAGCTAAAAACCACATCCCTTAACCACTGGTTTCCCTCAGGAAACCGGTCTAGTGCCACACGGTCTTCGCCCTCTCCCGCTCTATGTCATAACGCCCCCCTCCCCCTTCTCTTCTCGCTCACTCGCCACTCCGTGGCCCCGGCCCGAAAAAGTTCTCCAGCCATTCCGAGTGTGTGCGAGGCGTGTGTGTGTTTGTGTCAGTCCTTTCCTTTTATCCGTTTCGTAGAGATGAGACCGCAGCTTCCTCATGCATGCTACCTTTTTTTCCCTCGTTTTCCTCCCCCTTCCCTCTCTTCCTCTCCGCCCCACCTCCTTCTTTCTCTCCGTTAACACTTCCGCGTTTCAGGGCATATGGCTGACGGGCGGCGTAAGGTTAAATCGCAGAGGGAGGGGAGGGGGGTCGGGTGAAGGAATGGGGAGGGTTGGGCCTCGGAGCGAGGATGGGGAGCGAGAGGAACAGGTGCTATGTGGAGATGCTGGAACGGTTTCGGGGGTGGGGGTGGTGGAGGGGTGAAGACGTGCCGACGGGGTGAATATAAACGATTTCATTCGCACTAGGCCTGAATGCGCACTCACCGCGTCATTTCACTTTTGAAAACCATTGCGTGGTGACCCCGGTGCCATTGCCTTTCAGGCAGAGGATTTTCGGAGGTTCCCGTCGCGCTCTTTCGAAAAATGCATTATATTAAATAATTTCTTATAAATTTTGGTATTATTCACTTGATGTCATTTTTTTTTAATTTTACTATTACGCTAGATAGCGCTGAGTTAAAACTACCCAGTTTCCGTGTATACTCTTGTATAGTTTTACCTCGTATGCATTTCAACTCCCAATTTGAGCCCAAAAATGTAGTTTGAAAACGTTGAACTATACGCGGTAATTAGTTCTTTGGGGCTCATTTCGAAACAGCTAAGCGGTTGTTAAATAAATTATTGTGCGGTTAGAAGCATACATATAGGGCATGGATCGTAGCTCGTGTGAGGAGAGAGCGTGCCCGTGCCCCTGCAAAGTGTTCGGACGCAACCATTGTTAATATTACAGAAATATAAACTTGAACTTGTTTCTTGTCTCACTCTAACTACTATTACTTTCCTTCTGAACTTATCAAAAAATAAATGGGAAAATATAGGTTTCGCATCTTCACAATTTCCATTGCGGCTACGCCTATTTATTGAAATTAGCAGTCCGGTTTTCCTAATGGTGAATTTTGATTAAATATGATCATAAAAAAATAATACCTATGAATACTGGTCCATAATAAGCAATTGGGATTGAGGAAAATGCCAAGAACTACAGTAGTAGTAGTAGCGTTTCCTTCCTTGGTATTATATCATTATCAGTAAAGTTCACTGATTATAGGAATACTTTCCAATTTACACGTCTTCCCTTTATACCTGTCCGCATCGTCTTCTCCCTTCTATTTTATAGTTCATCACAGAAAAATGAATTTACTGTTTGCAACGACTTATTTTCCTCTGTATTTTATTTATGAAATTTCCCACGTTTAGAAGTTTTACCTATTTATAGCGGCACATAACATACGAAGAAACGTATACGTACTAACATTCGTAAAATATACGAGGTTAACAAAATACAGTCTAAATGGAGAGAGTTGAAGAAGAGGGGACTAATTATTCACAGAGAAATAGAGATGTGGCTATGTTGGCAAATGTGTTTGAGGATATTGGAAGCCGATCAATATTTTCGAGACGTATCCAGTAGAGAGGAGATGCGGGTTTGATCGGTGATAATCTGAGAGTAGGCGTATTGGAGTAATGACTGCTTACGGGAAGGTCTTGATTTTTATTTTCTCATTATACTCTACCAGTTAAGGTAGGATTCCGATGGACACAAGGCATCAACCCTACAATAGGTACTAGGAGAGTTAAGGACTGGTAATGATAGACTTAAGAGTTTTATAATTGAACTTTAATAAGTTCGATGCGCATGATTGGAGGGATTACAAATGGAAGGTGAAGACAAATTGCATATGAGGACCTGTGGAGAAAACGAGGGACTCGGTATTTTACAACTTTTCCGAAGAAATGTGCAACACTGTTTAAAGTTGAACAATTAGATGGATTTGAGAACGACCATGGGGGAAGCACAGAGAAGTGTAGTGTTCCATCACACGCTATCTGATTATCCATTGGCTCTAATTCCAGTTGTTCCATTGAAGCTGGATGAAATATTCACGAAAACGTAACAATGTTATCCACAAATTCTATTTCTGAAAGTGAAAGGACCACTTATTGTTGATGCAGACTCAATCACTATCTCACGTCACCCTAATCAATCAAAATCGAATTCTTTTTTTGCATCAAAAGACAAAGGAAACCATCCAAGCGTTGCCATTTTCCGGAACCTAAAATTTGATGTGGCGTAACTCTGGCTCACCACTTGGCTTGGAGAAACGCTTCTTTTAGAAAGAGAGAAGCGGAAAGAATCTACTGTTTTAACACTTCTTAATTCTCCCTCTTCTTTCATCTATTATACCCTTAGCTTCCTCAATACTCTTTCTCTATTTGTATTCTTCGTAAAAAGAAGAACACTAGTTTATTCTTCTTCCTAATAGGCTTTAAAAATTCCCTTCCCTGGTTGTAAAATATTCGTTCTATTATTTTATCCCTAGGCGATTTTTTTAAATAAATGTAATATCTGCATGCAATACTTTTCTATTAGGTATACAAATTTCTCTCTTCCCATTAGCCGTGCTTTACAATACTTAGATGCGATACTTGATGTGACCAAGGGTCAATAAAGTACAAGAGCGTCTGCACTGTTTATGTGATGTTGCTTTTTCTGATCTTTCTTTCATTTAGAAATGGAGTGGATATGCTTTGTTGACAGCAATCTTTTGTGTAGGCCATTCTTCTCCCACCACGCAATTACATTCATCGTAGCCAATCGCATGGTTTGTTGGAAACAACTCTTTCCTAATCGCGCGTTTTTCCTCGTATCTTTTCATACCTTGGTGCGAAAAAAAACGACGAATAAATTTAAAAGCCCTTTGATTCATTTGTTCAATACATGACTAAATCCAATCCCCCTCCGGTTCGAATGATTTTGTAATGTGAAACAATTAATGCTGAAATAAAGTGACTACGTTAATTCACAGTTCTAGAGTTAGCAATTAAAGCCTTTTTATTGATATAATGCCATTATACATGCCAAAATTTACCTTTTGTTTGTCACTTTTGAAGAAAATAAATAGGGAAAATAGTTGTTTCGTCACAACCTCAATCCTACACGCTCCATGTCGAAAGACGCATAGTCGTATGAGAATTCCAGGATTCAACAAATTTCACTTAATTCTCTCAACAAGCCTTTTGCATCAAATGAAACCAGGTGTTCAGGGTGATGAATTGCTTGAAATGACATTTTTACTTTAATATCGGTCATCATGGGCAGTCACTTCACAGCATTTTAAATCCAACTTTCCTTTCTATAAGTTATGCGTGCTTTCATTATCTAGTTAATATAATAACAACAAATTTATACGTTTGACTTAAACATTTATATACTTGGCATTTATTCTTCCGTGAAGGTAAATAAGTGATCGTTCGTAAAAGCTATCGTTAGTGATAAAAATATCTATTTTCAAAGGGATATATGGTTTTGCAGCAGCACTCATCGTCGCTGGTTGTTAATCCGAGGATGAGTTTGTAACAGCTCTCCAACCTATTTTGTTACCACTCGATATCTTCATCCCATTTCCTTCCTAGATCCTTGCGCTGGCTTATCACATCACCTACTTCTCGTATTCCATTCTTCATTTTTAATTTTTCTCCGCTATTTCCTTTGCAAAAAAGTACCTGTGACTAATGTATCAACTGCTGAGTTCTTAAATGAGTTATCCCCTGAGACCTGACTCTGTAGTGCATACACAGGAAAAAAATTCACAGTGTAAAAATCATTCGCCTGATCTGGGACTCGAACTCCTCAATTTCCGGCAGTGTGCTTTAGCCAGTTAAGCTACCCAAGAGTACTCTTACACTGTGAATTTCTTACTGTAGGATAAAGTAATATCCATTTTTGGTACAAATTTAAACATTAAAAATCTATTTATTACCAAAAATATGTATAGCGCGATACGTAACAATGGTTCATAATATGTATGCATATACATATAATTAGGTGTAGAATAGTATAGTGTTCGTAAACGGCGTTTTCTCAATAATTCGTGCGAGAATCAAGATGTTTGCAGCAGAAAATCTCTTGATTATACTAAGAGGCCGTCGGATATTCCTTCGGACCACCTACCTGATTTGCAATTCGTCATGTTTTCCCTCCACGGCCCTTCGAACACCTACCCACGCACCGCCATAACAAGAGCGCCAACGCGGCGCAATTCGGGTTCAACTTATTTTTCCTCACCACGGCAAAGGGGTCGATCGGAAGATGGGGGTAGGTTCTCGCGCTCCCTCCGGCTCAACGACTGATAGTGACACTTCCTGAATCTCCATTTACGCCCGTTGATGACCGAAAGCCTCCGTCCCTCGCCCCCCCCCCTCCATCCCACCCTCCCCACTTTCTCTCTTCCTCCCCGATCCGCGGGGAGCTTTCGCACACTTTTTGAGTGCCAAGGCGAGAATCCCACGCGAGTGAACGACCGCCAGCGAAGACGCTCTCGCTCGCCCGGTCGAAGCGGCGGCGTCTCCTCAGCATTCAACGCGGGTTCTCGTTGAGTCACGCCGTAAAACGCTTTATTTGCGCGCACAATTTAACGTACGAACGTACGCGCCGCTTATCCCCAGCCGTTGACATGCGAGTGGTAGGCTGGATGGGGGAGGGGAGAATGGAGGATACTTGTGTTGCCAAAGTGATTCCGCGAATTCTTCCCCCTTTGCGATTTCGACAGCCATCTCTCGGCCCCCGCGAAGCCGATGAAAGGTCTGATCTCGTGGGGGCAGGGATCCCTCCTCGGTTTTCTCTATCGTTTCCGTGGTATCCACGTTGACTGGTCGTGTAAAACCCGCGCACCTAAAATACTTGCGCAAGGAATAAATGCGCAAATAACCGATGTATGGTGAGCTTAAAGAAAAGAAACGCCTTAAATTCCTTTATTGGTGAGAAATGGGAGTTCTCTTCATACGTGCAGCATTCCATAAATGATACTCTTAAAATCACGCTTTTTTTCTAATGCTCCATAATTCAAGAAATCGAGTAGTAATTTTCACACCTCAGCTTGCAATCGTTGTTCATTATTAGTGATCACTTCTTGTGTAAGTTTCCATTTGTTTCAGCTGCAAAATCTTATATCTATCTATTCATAGGTAGCAAATATAAAGAACTATTTTAGTTATTCTATCTAATGCGATTTAAATATATAATTTCTGTGTACTGTTATATAATTAATTACTCAATACAATTACCGGATAATATTTAACTGCAACCTACTTTGTAAGGGGTTTAAATTCTGTTTCACTATGCGCGCTTACATTCATGAAAGATATTCGGATCCAGCAAAGTGGTTAATTGAGATAGTTAGCTAGGTACTTGTGCATGTACATAGTTACTCCATCTCACCCTTCCAAATGGGCTCCTACTACCCTAGCCTTTCCCGGTGAGTGTTGTTTGGACATAGCCAGACAAAAGTGTAAAATTATGATTTATGTGAATAATACATGAATGTATATTTATATAATTTTCACCTGAAGCGTAGACAACTTCTGGGAATTTTCTGAATCTGGAATTTGGATTGTTTGCACCATAAAGAGAAAACCGAAAATGCTCATAGACTTCAACATTTCAAATAAACCGACCCTGGATTGCAAAAATTCAGTTTAAAATCCACCAGAGGCATGCTAGGCCATTAGTTGCTCTTAAATTATACAATATTGATTTGATGTAGCTCTTCAAATTATTCTCTCGGATAATCACTTCACAGTCTTAATTCTATGATTCCATTCCTTCCAACACGCGTTTGCATGTACCAATAGCATCTGGTGTCTTCCTTTATAGGATCTCTTGTCATATCTGCATTATCCCATTGTCTTCAACAGACGCGTATTTTGTTTCAACGTGTGCCCGATGAGTGTATCCCTTTTTTTAGCGTTTTTTTTCAATGTAATTCTTCGTAGATTCTCTCTACAACTTTAGGTAAGATCTGCTTGTAGGGATACATACACAAATAAATGAATATTGAACCGATACTAAACATTATCGATTCGCTCCTATCTCGACCCGACGATTTTCGCATGCGATTTCATAAGCCTGTATGCTAAGCCGTCGGCAGCAAATATTACGTTCGACTATGTAATAGGAGGCGTCGTCGCATTTCTTGATGACGCAACTTGAAGAAAATCCTTAAAGAAATGTCTTAAGATCTTGAGTACACATTCCTTGGCCAGGCTGAAGTTGGTGTTTTCCTCGTCAATGCGGTCCCGGGAGTTTCAGCAATCGGAATAAACGACTGCTTCGAAGTGAAAGCATGTATGGTATTTTTTAACTCTATTTTAGGACGTGTGCACATTTTTGAGGAGTGTGTATTTATTTAATCACTACCATTTATAAATATTTGCAGTGAAATAACAAGGGTCGCTTCGGCCGTTTTATTGGGTGTCGTTCACTTTCCCAAGTTCCCATTAGCTTTCCTCATCTAGAGCCACGTGATTTTGAAATCGGAGAGAAGAGATTAAAAAAGGAGCACACAATCTCACACGTAAACTTATTTTTTTTATACCAGTGGAAACCCTACCGATTATGAAACATCAAATTTAGTCTGTTTGGGGATTGTAGTTCCCCGCTTTCTGAAAATGATCGTCATCATCAGCAAGGCCAGTGGACCGTGCACATTTTCTTTGGGGAACCGAGAAATCTCTTTGGTAATCTCTGCTTTGGGCGCGATCTAAAAGCATTAGCTCCAATAAACACTCGCCGTGTGTTGCATTATTTTATCAAAATTTCTGAAATCATCTCGGATAGTTAAGAAAACATCAAAGCTTTCAAATCCATACCAGCATAATTAAACATGCTGCCCCACAGGTGACAAATCACTCGGAGGAAAACTCACTGCCACTTCAACACCATGCAGAAAATACCTATTTTTATGGTTTTGCGATGTTATGTAATATAGGAAATGTTTTACTTAGCTCTTGGAAAAGGGGAAATAACGGTTGTGCGTGAGGAAGAATAGGGGTAAACGTGTGAAATTAAGAATGGTAAATGAAACCGAGGACTGAATTACGTTATTCTACCAGTGAGCATAAAATCATTAAGTTCCAGAGTCCAACGAATTAAATTCTATTAGGATTTTAGCAATGGAATTTGGTACTCAAACGAAATGGCTTATTACTTCCCTTGAATGTCACATGTTTACGCCTAGCGCTTTTTTCAAAAAGAAAACTCTAAACTCTGGTCTCCGAAATTGCCTTTGATCTATATTTTGATTCTGATTTTCTTGGCTACTGGTCGAGGCTTCGTCGATTAAACGATTGAAATTTTAAGTAGATTCAAAGGCTACTTGTCATTGCTTCTTAGAAGATTTCTATTTCTATTGCTATGCCGAACAATTGAAGTTACTGAAACCTAAATGTCACTATCATGGTCCTTTCACGAATGAAATATGGTCATATTGTTACAGATAGAAGTTTCAATGAAACAGTGGAAAAATAATTTGCCTAGTAACTGTATAACGAATTAATTTAGATCTGTTTCCTACCTACGGTCCCTGGGGCTGATCCAACCCGGTAATATAGTCGTATAGCCTCGCTAGCGGAACACTAGCACTAGCAAATTTGTAGGGACTATTTTATAGTTATGAGTTTGTAAAACTTCTAATTAATAATAATTAGAATTAATATGATTATAAACAAATAAAGATTTAAATCTTCAGTATATTCTTTAGCATGAACTTTTAGCCGGTAGGTACATTGACACTGGATAGCCTACAACATAGGTATGGAACCACTGCCCTGGGGAGTATCGTAATTGGGTCATGTGCAGTGTTGAGTAACATATAATTCGTAATATTCGCAAATGAGCGAATTCATGAATAAAAAAACTTGCTAAAGTGTCATTCCAATAAATTCCATTTCGAGAAATAATGTGACTCAGGCCAGTGCCATAATAAAAATCATTTGGACCTTAGTTGTAAAATGGCTAATGTTAAAACGTGTTAGCGGTTCCACATTTCTAACCCCCGTGCATTTCCATGGCTATTTATATTTCTTGCATCTTACCACTTGAAGCAGCATTAAAGTGTCAGTTAGTGAATGAACCAAATATTTATCTTCTTTTTATAACAGCGTTCGGGTAACATATTCCTTGAAAGAAAGACTAATGATGCCTTTGCATAAAGAGCACGATGCCTCGTCCCGGTATCTCTTGTTAATCTGGGGGAGGTTGGAATTCGACATGGTCTTTTATAAAACAAGAATAATGGAAGCATACCCTTGTGGACCACTGTAGTATGAATAGAATCGGAGTTTTTTATGATGATAAATTAAGCGCATTAATTAATGATGCTCATAAGACTATTAGTATAATTTTAGTCGCTCTTTGATTGATGGTGTTTGGGAACGTTAAACCTAAATCATCAAAGTGCAAGATATCATGTTTAAATTTCCCTATTGACTCACACGACTAGTCTGTTAGCAAAGAATCTTTTGACGGTAAAGTCGTTTTCTCACCGTAAATTTGTATTAGGTACCTATACTTACCTTTATAACGGCATCCTTTAGTTGAGCCATTACTTCATACAGCATACGGGTCCATGTATGCCATTGTGTATTTCAGGTCACACATTTTTAATTAAAATGATTATATTTTTTCGTTTTAAACATTTGTAGAGAGAGAAGTGAAATTTAAAAGTTTGTTATTAATTAAATAGCAAAGTCAGTGACGAGATACCTCCGTCCAACCTAATTCAGTAGTATATTCCTCATTGTCCTCAAAGCTATAGTCAGATGAATTTCTTCAAAGAACTTCTTTCTGATCTTCTACAAGGATAGAAAACGCAATAAAAAATGCATATTGTTTGCCAAAGGTGAAATGGACCAAAAGAAAAAAGAACGAAGAAGTTTTGGGAATGGTAGGAAAGGATAGAAGTCTCTTGGGAGAAATCCAAAGAAGGCAGGAAAAGTGTATGTAGGGAGTACTGAGTGGCGATCGTATGTTGAATAATGTGATAGAAGGTAGAATGTTAGGTAAGCGAGGAATAGGGAGGAAAAGATTTGGCATGTTCGAAGGGAGGTAGAAAGTATGCAGAAATGAAGAAAGGGTTACTGTAGTGGTGTATCCATTAGAAACCTACTTTAACCTGTAGATTACCATTAAAAAAATGATTTGCCAATGCTTTATCTAATTCTTAGGAGATTGGTTGTCCAGTGGGCTTCTAACCGGAGGGTCAGTGCTCTATTCCGGGTGACACATCCGGACACACTCAGCTACACCCAAGCAGTGTGATTTTTTGGTGACCAGATATTCCAGGGAAACCGCAGGTGGCAAAGGGAAAGGAGTTGGCCCAGCTACCCTGATAAGGAAATTTCAAACGCCGTTGGGTTTAGTATTGAGTGAGCTCTACCCTCACATATCAAATAAACCTTCGGCTTGATTACTATGGTGGTTATTTAATTCTATACCTATTCTACTCATATGTATCTAGCCGGGCTTCTGTTATCATTTCTTAGGTCGTGTTGTGAAATAACATTTCTGCATAATCATGTCCATAGTATAAAGTTAATTTTTTCCAAGCATTTTTGTGTTAATTACACAGGGGTTCATTTATAAAGGAATATTTTTCCTTGACTTTCATTGCCAAAAACATTAAGCACCACTGATTTATATCGACTCGTCCACAGGACAGGTGCATGGTCATAAAGTGTCACTGTCAGGATTATTTGATTGATTTATATTTTATTTTGCTGCCGGATTCCTTACATGTCTCAGTTCTAGTTTTAGATTGTGTATGGTGATGGGGATTCAAATTTTATTAGCGACCTACGTTCCTGCATGGATTCAGCATGAAAACATAAGGTCAAGGCCAAATGTGGCACTTACAAATTCTTGCCGTCTCCTTGCTCTTAAAGAGCGCTATTTGAATGTTGGAGAGCACGACTTTCCATTCGGATTAGGGTCTGTAAAAAATTCCCAAATACGATCCACTCCGGTAATAAATTCATGGCAGAGATACGGATGATAGTGGCAAGCAAGAATGGCTCAACTTCGTGACGAGCAAAAAGCGCGGTCATTGAAATGTAAGATGTTTTTCTCCTAGTGAAAGTGTTTTCTTTATTTTTTGACTTAAACTTGCGTGCGATCTTGGTTCGCGAGAGGCGTGAGAGCTCCAAATTCCCACTCGAAAGAAATTAGTTTTTCATTATTACCTTCGCGGCGAGTGCATAAGAGATTACATGATTGCCGTCTTTCGATTATTTCTAGCTAAATTCTCACAAGTGTATCCCTAGCAATAGCCAAGGAATTTGTTATCAGCTTTACCTAAATTACTTTCGCGTTCAAATTCATTTTTTTAAAGTAAAGAAGGCGAACAAAACATGAGTTTTCATGAGTCTTCATAAAATGTACCTAAACTTTATTTGTTGTTGTGTTCGGACCTCCTCGGATTTACCGTTTAACACCACCGTTGTAGGTTCCATTTCCGCAACGGAAATTGGTTTAAATTTAAAATTCAAAGGTTTATAAGAATCACAATGTTCAGATAAGACTTATTATGATATAAAGATTTTACTTTAGAGCCGCCAAAAGCGAAACAGCACGGCAAACAAATCGCACAGAAAGCAAGCTGGTATTGCTGAGTTCCTTATCCACTATTTATTTCTTATGTGATTCATCGCCGTCATGAGTTTACATTCCTTTGGATGTACTTTGATACCTACATTTAACTATTCCAAACAGAAAAAAGTCGTTTCCTTGTTCTAATAATTACTTTTTATTATTTAATAATTTTTATGCGGGGAAATTTCCCAACTATCCCCGGCTTGTTTAGGAATACCTAAGTCTGGTATTAACGTTCAGATTATAATGCACTAAATATATTTTCTCTCTAAATTTTCTTGTCAAAAACAGAGCGTTAAATTGGCGTGGATTAACTAAATCGAGGAAGTTAAATCTTAGCACACATTATTATTCTAATAAGATGTATTTCCACTGTGACCTTTTTTCTTCAAGTGCAATAAATTGATATTTTCTTGGATTTTTAGCCGGCATATTAAGTGAAGAGCAGAAATTGTGGCTTTTCAGGAATGAGGGAGGGGTTAAGTGGGTTTCCAAAGGGCGAAAAACGCGACTCTCCCATGTAATCTCGTTCCCCGCCTCTAAAGATCACGAAAATTAATGACCTACGCCTCTCATTTTGCCACCCACACCCAAGCATCGGTGGTAAATCACTCCGATCCGCTGTTGCGACACACGTGGGAGCAATTGCCGCCTTTCGGTTTTACAACCCCGAAGTACTCCAGTGTATGCAAATATCGGCAGGGAGTAATCGAAGCGGAAAGGGAGTGCGGGCCGAAGTTCACGACTCCAGGCACTGGCCCTGCGGAAACAGGAATCGACGAGTCTGGTCGTCACGGCATCGGGGAAGGGCGAGAAAGCAAGGAAATTGCGGGTCGCGAACTTTGTTTACCACTCGAGAGCCCCGCCTCTCATTGGTCACACCTCAAACGTGGGATACTGAACGCAAAAAAAGGGCATTTTCGTGGTGGGCTGGACTGAATAGTGGCGTAGAGAGAGTCGAGAAAATGTGAAGATATGGAGCTGCGGAGAGTGTGAAGAGGGAACAAATGGAAGCTTATGGTGTGATAGAGAAATAAATGAATGCGAGCGACATTGAGGCCTTCAGTTGCGTTTATTGACAAGAAAAATCGAGAATGGGCAAATAGAAACAATAAAAGTAATACCACCATTCAGCCCATGACGACCAGCAACCCCAAGGTTAGTTTGGTAATTAAAAGTTTCCGGAGGCAGACGAACACTTGACTCGCTACGCCTCCGATAATAAAACGTACAGTGGAAAATAGGTGCTAAATTTTACAATTACCAGGGAAACCTTACGGAGAATACGGCTTCGTCTTCTTCTGAAACTGGAACTCATGCCCAAGTAGAGAGACATGGTGACTCCTTCAAAAGCAAATATATCCACGTTGATTGTTTTTTGTCGTACTGATCGTGCGCATTCGTAACTAAAGTGTTCTAGAATAAGGCATGTAATTTAAGTGTAATACCCGTTTGAATGTCTTTATTTCAAGCCTGCAGTTAATTGAAACTGGCCAAATTCGAATTGAATATCACGGAGCCCTTTACTTTTGACCTTTAGCGCACGATTTAAAAAGGCGATGTTCTGCAACGATCTCAGTAAATATGAATGCCTTACATCATATATTTTCTCATGGCAATCATATGTTAATGCTTCCTCCGCCTAAAAACGACCAGTCTGCTTATAATGAGCAAAAAACCTCGATAATCACATTGATAATATAAATAAATGACAATGTGGCACTCAAATTATGGCTATATAGCCACCCCCTCCATTTTTAAAATGAAGGGATTCACAAGGAATGGAACCATGAAGTACTTAGAATGTTTTTATGTCGGCTGGTGAAATTCTAATATACCTCCTAAGTAAGGGAAATAGAGATTACGCTGGCCAAATGAGTTGCCAACCTCGTTTCTTCTTTATATTGCCGAAGAAATGGTAAATTAGGGGTGGCATGCGAGGCCGATAGTGTGGTGACTTAAGTAATTCATCCATAAGAAAATATACCCTCTTTGTGCTCTTCCAGCTCACAGGAATGTTTTGATTTCTCTCCAACTTATTATGAAGACAAACTAGAAGTTCTAACTAAACTAAGTCAAGTGCAAGCATGCATGCAAGAAAAAAGCTCTGATGTGTGATTCATGGTACCAGTTTTCACCGAAATCTTTAAAGTGTCTTCAATAATGAAGGCTATTTACTACAGGCAGTTTAATATTTGTAAACGTGGACACTTATTTATCACCCTCATTCATTTATTCATTAGTCCTTACACCGAATAATGGTTGACTTCATGCCTCCATTCTTCCTTATCCAATGCTAATTCTCAAATGCCCAAATAGGTTTTCCATCTAGCATCCCTCTTCACAAATATAGTATCTCTTCCCCGGTCTGGCTTTCGGGGGATTTCATTCTATTTTCCTTTCTTTGATGTTCCTAAAAAAAATGGTCCAGTGTGTTCCAAAGAGTGCCCAATCCACATAATTTGTCTTTCTGCATAGTGGCCCTCATCGCCTTTCCATCTTTCATTCTTCTATAGACTTTCTCGTTTCTCACCCTCAGGCCACCCAAATTCCCTTGAATTGATTTCCTCCTACCCAACATACACCATGATGAAATATGAAGTTGCTACAAAAGAGCACTGAAGTGCGTTGGCGATACTTCTAAGCCACCCAATAATTAAATATTAATCCGCATATCGAGGTCTCCTATAAGGACCGAGCCTGCTTTGAATGTTCCAAATCTTTCGCGCCCTCCGCCAAGGCGCCTTCTAAGGATGTCGCGCCCCACAATTTTGAAACCTCTGCCTAAGGGTTTGCATGATTTAGGTTCTCTATCTGCCACCGTAGTTCTGTACCCCATTTATGGAACGGAGCTTATTTTCTTCCTGGCAAAACTAATCTAGGTGGTTGGCGTTTAAATTGAATTTCCCTGCTGGTATATAATATTAACGCTGGAAGCGGGCATGCAAAATTCCATTTGGGATCATGGTAATAAGTGTATATTAAATTAATCCTTTGCTACTTTTAAATATTTAGGTTATATATCTATCGGGTGCTCATTATTACTGCTAAAAATTTGCTATGGGGTCTCCCCCTATGCATAACTCTTTTGTAATGCTAATAAAAATTAGTTTTTTTATTTGTTTTTTATAAAGAGTAAAGATCGTTTCTTTCTATTGCGAGGCGTAGTTTAGAGTGCACTTCCAGAATGAAGACCGGCAAAGATATTTCATCATTCGACCAATTTCGACGCTGGACAGACAACTCGATTCGATTCAAATCGTTATGATCCATTGGAAAATATTATCGCTTTGAGTTAAAATCTGTTTGGGAATAATTAAAGAAAATAGTATTTAAAGTCTAATTGAGAATATATAAAATAAATAAAGTTGGTTTAGCTCTCGAATTTCTATCAACTATCCATATTCTAAGAGATGTTTCACCGTCGAACTACATATATGTAATTAGAGAAATAGATTCTAGAATCATTTGATATAGGAACTCCATTTTTATGCGAAACATTCCTGCGATATCATTCACTTAAAGTTTCCTTTACCTAATTCAATCCATTAAATCACTTTCTCATTCGCTATGTCTTTCAATTGGGCCTACGCCCCCGGCACTTTTGTTCGCTTGCATTTCGAAATCTAAAGATTTGAATCCTTTCATCGAAGGAAAAAATGGTTTTCATATTCTCCAGAAGTGAAGCCTTTTGACTGATTCATTTATTACGTCTTTTTTCCTTCAATTTAACTGTATGCACCACCGTAATCACAAGGTGCATTTAAATAATTCTTCTATTTTTTCCAACGATTTCAACTCATTTACTGCTTCCAAGTATATTTATCGCCATAATATCATTGATGATGCGAATCTTATACGATACATATCTGTGTGCATGTGTGTTCATATATGCATATATATGTATATATTCGGCTGCTTCCTGCAGCCTTTGTCGGCCGCGAAAGAATGACATCCTCCACCGCGTGACGC
>LYUA01000063.1:979678-992502 GCA_002093875.1 Calopteryx splendens | reverse complement strand
TTTGTCCTCCTCCGAGGGTGAGGAGTGAGAGGGTGTGCGAGAGAGGGAGGTCCGGGCGTCTGGTGAGGATGAGGCGGCCTCAAAATGCGAGGAGGAGTGCAAGGAGGCATGCGATTGGGGTCACTTTAACGGTAGAGATAGCAAAGGCGAGAGGGGGGCTCGTAAGAGGAGGGAGCGGAGGAGTGGGATCGTGGGTAGCGGTCAAAGCAGGAAACATGGTGGATCGTCCGTCGGGAGGGACGTATCAAAAGAAAATAAACAGCGATGTTTATTGTATATAATTATGCTATATTTCACGTATTACTATTTGACACACCCGTTATCTTCCCTCAATCAAAACGAATTTCATTGGTTTCCTGGTCGTTGACGTGCTCGTAAATGTGAAAAGTGGATACGCATGTTCATACATAGTAGAAAATCTTTTCGGTCACCGCATGAGATGGCGATGGCCATAGGCGATGACCAATAGGCTATGCCCACGGTGATGAATCGTTTGATCGATGGAATTAATGATTTCGAGAGAGACGTTCCTCATCATTAAGATTATTTAATGATGAGTAATTTTGAACTTTAGCAGCACCGGCAAAGCTAACTTCTGGATGGACTGCATTTGAAATTTTAAAACTTCATTCTCTACTGTTATCACCATTTCAGAATCCGTGAATGAGTGCATCAGTTTCTTTGGTGTCTATGAAACATGAACTTGCACAAATATTAATGCGTTTACCTTAACAATACAGTTGTAGTAATGAAATTCATTATTTTAAAAGTTAAAATAAAAACTTGCATATTTGAATATTCAATATTTTTCAGCACCTCAGGGGGCTCTTGGGACTCGGCACATTTGTTGTATAAGTTCTTTAAAAAGTAAACGGAATAAATGTTTTTCGTTATTTAAAATTAGTTGGGCTTTGGATAGCAGAACAATAGCAAAGTTTTTGAGCATTGGGTTGCCAGGAAAGAATTTCGTTTTTTAGACGTTCTTCACGAAGACAAAGTCTTTAAGCGTATCAAATTTTAGTCTTTTCTAGTGAGAATTAGATTTATTTTAATTTTAGTGAGTGCTTTAATATGTTTACTCTTTTTAAATGCCACAGGTAGAATCAAGAACAGTTGAATGCCCGAGGCGATAGCCACTCGGAACATGTAACTCAGGGTGGAATATTTGCTTGAACCCAATCATTCAAATGTGTGGTTGATTTACGCCCTTAGTAACAATAGCACTAATCAGGTTTTAAATATGTGCTCTTTTATTTACTTTACATTGCGTGCTTGATTTTTTTCTGCAGAACGTTTCAGCTCAGTTAATAACTCCGTAATTCTTCTTCAAGCTGCATTCAATTGCTGGCCCCGCTTTGACCACTAAATATATTCGGGAACATTTAAACGAAAAATTAAAAACTGGCTCTTGAGATGAAACCAGCTTCTAACTTTCTTAGCAAGATCAGGGGAAAATCATCCCTCCAAATCGATGTCGTCTTTTTCTCGAATTTTTTTCTCCGTGTCGTCACTGCGAAAGCGAGCGAGTGACCGCGGTCGAGCTCTCAATCTCACTTCGTAGGAACCAAAAGAAGAACAAGGTCTTCCTGGGACGCTTCTCGGGGATAAAAAGGCATTGCCATGCTTATCGCCTCCCATCCCACGCACTGTTCGCTCCCTCTTCGCACCCCAGGTTCCACCGCGACCGACCTCCTTCCTTCTTGGAGGCGCTATTTGTGTCCTTCGTCTGCTCCCAGGGAAATGCAGTAGCTCGCCCCCCCCCCCTCCCCCCACTCTAATATATAAGTGCGGCTAGGTATTCGGAGGACAGCCGAGCGATCACGAGGTGGGAGGAGGATTTGGGAAGAGAGAAAGGCGTGCGGGGGCCGGGGTGGTGGTGGTCAACCATGACTCTAGCCGAGGAAATTGTCTGCCTGTGGCCCCGAGCCGGCCAGATACGAAGCAGATCATATCGTGAGGATCGCGCGACTTTCACTTGTTTTTGCGTCGGCGTACCGGACTTGGCGCACGCCAGAAAGTGGTATTTCGTCGAGTTCGAAAAAGGAGAAGGCCGTTGGTGACAATGGCACCGGTCGGATATTATTTTCTCGCTATCTTTCCTGTACTCTTTACAGAACTTCGTGTTAACTTGGCACGCCTGCTGTTCGGTCGAACGACTCTACATAGTTGGGTTAAAATGGCCGTGACGAATGTATAATAACTTATACAATTGCTGTATTTTTTTATGGTTTATAGAAAGTAAAACGATTAACGAAAATTATAGAAAGTTAAAAGTGGAAACTTTGTGGATTTAGAGAAACCAGATACATACTAGAATGATGTATCATTTGACATAATCTATTTTTTTAAATGATGCTACGGAAATCCTACTGCACCACCTTCCAATAAATATCCATTTTCTTTTCCACTTCATTACTTAAAATTTATGAAGGTAAAGAATTTCAGCAGGCATGTGGTTTTTATTGGGAATGATGATAATTGCCGCTATTATTAATAAACCTCGTTAAGCATTTGGTTATTTTTCATCCCATTAGAAAATTCCCTTGGCCTCTGGGCATGTAATTCCATAATGAAATCGGCCCTACATTTGAACTGATGATGTAGGCTCACCTGGTTTTTCTAGGTTAAAAAAATATACGATTTACGACAGATTTTATGCAATAAAATTTTTAATGGAACTTCTCAAATACATTAGATTTCATTGACTTTAGGTGCAAGTATATACTTAAATTGCAGAGTAATTTGAGGTTCATTTTAATACAGTATGTAAAACTCCCTTTATGTGTTCCAATTTGACTTGAACAGCGCGATTTAAATTTTATATCGCAAAGAAATCAGTGTATAAGCAGTCCGATTCCAAAGTGTAACATTGCATAATTACCGATTCAAGTGATGAAGTCGAAATAAATAATAATGATATTCAAGGGAAGGTTAATTATCTCAATGCCAGTTTACATAGCAGCAATATGTGGTCAAGATCTTCTCGAAGACTTTTCATCGGAGATCTTTGCAGAATAAAGAGTTCGTCAGTCGAGATCAACAGCTTTTAAAAATATGCGTAATTTGTGTTCATAAATCCTAAACGAAAGAGATTTTTGTTGGAAGAAGAACGAAAGTAGAGAAAGAAAGACTCTTTCAAGTTTCCAGGAGTAAAGTTTGTTGTTTTACATAGTTTTGTAGAAAACCAAAGCTGCAGGTTTTCACGCAATGCTGGGAAAAAGTTAATTTATTTGTTAGGATAGTCCCGTATGCCTCAACACGTGGCAAAAAATATTTATTTCGCCAGCTCAACATAAATTTATGCAGATGGAGAATCAGGACGGATATTATGTGACATTACATTATATAATGTGATCTATTATATGACAGATAGGGTATTGAAACCTGGTATTTTATTATTGCACGTGCTCGTTAATGTGAAAGCAGAGGAAATGGTTCGTGCGGCATGCGAACACCTGGAAGTCAGAATACATTAACAATGTGAGCAGATTAATTTTGTTAGGTTTGCGGCCCGTAAAATCTTAGACACTTAATCTAGAGAAGCCATTTATTGGTTGATGCATTACAGGTCACTTCAAAACATATAGGTATGTGTTGGTAGTCAAAATCAGAAAAAATGAGATTCATAAGAAGTAATTAGCCGAGGTTAAAACAATTAGGTCGTAAAAAGAGGATTTGAGTTGATCTCTTTGGGCAGTTTTTTGAATGAAAATAACCAACGCATTAATGGTATTAGTAGAAAAATTGGTTTAGGAAAAGAAGGCTATGCAGAAGAAGGGGAGTAATGGTAGAGGCCTTGACGATTAGTTGGGTTGTGAATAAATGTGGCTTGAACATGGAGTGTATAATATTATGGTTCATACATTTGGTCAGAAGAAAGAGGTTGAGTGCAGATAAAGATTCGATTTGATGAGTAATGGAAAATACAAAGAAATACAAACAAAGAAACATTGGAGAACCCTCATACTAAACAACCCTTAGGTTGTTTTGGTAGATGAGGGTAGAGTTCACCAATGCTAAGCCCACCGGCTTGTGAAATTCTCTCATCATAGGGTGGCCAGTGCCTTTCCCTGTGCCCCGTGCGGTTTCCCGGGAAGACCTGGTACACGAAATATCGCATAGCTTGGGTGAAGCTACGGATGTCCAGAGGCGTCACCCGATATCGAACACGAGTATTTCGGTTGGTAACTAAGGGCTCTACCCACTGGACTATCCTGCCCCCGAAACATTGGATGGGACGGCCAAAGGGGAAATTCAAATATGATAGAAAAATGATGGGTGGGTGAAGTAATTTTGAGGAGTGCAGTTATTTTTAAGACTGATATGAAAGTGAGAATGCTGGTTGGGCGAGGACGAGAAAGAAATGTACTGATATATTGGGCATTATTAAAGGAGTGCAAATTATTATAGACTGAAAATGGTCATTGTTCTGAGCAGTGGTTGTTTGTATTGTTTAGAAGTTTTCTGAAGCTCTGAAGGTGGGAATTAGTTTTCATGGATCGCTCGTAACCTTCTTATAGTGTTACTTACACTATACATTACATTTGCAGCTGATAACATCACCTCACATAAAGAAGCAGAGCATAAAAATTAACGAATTCAGGTGTGATGTATGGGAATTCTTTTGGGCCACGTAAATTATCTCATTCGTTTATAAATTAGAGAAAGCTATTCAGCTAAAACTAATGATATCCTAAGTATCCTAAGTATAACATAAGTCATAAGTTTCTTAGGAAATCTATTTAAACTACAATTTCTTTAACGCCCACTTTTAAAAATAGTTTTTAAGTTTTATATTTTCTCATATCCCATTTCAATGCCTACTTAATAGTGTTACAAGTTACCCTTTTTATGAAAGAATTTAATCATATTTTTGGCAAACAATTTCGTTGTTTTTTACTTAAAACGTAGTTTTTTTGCTTTTCAAAACTTTTAAGCCATAAACGCTCAGTAGAGACGCCAAAAATTGAGGATACCTTTTTCCCCAGAAATGGCATTTAAATTATAGTTGGGGAAACATGCCTCGGCTTCAATACCACCCACGTCATCCATCCACTAAGGGCATTCAAAATGTTGGGAAGGAAGCGATTCCGGAGAAGGGGATTCTATTAGGCCTCTTGTGCGTGATTTCTTGCTGCGGCTTAAGTGGAATCCAGAGACCTACACCTCCATATCGACGAGAGCCGTGCCCTCCGAAGGCGCGGAAGCCTCTCATTGGCTCGCGAGTCTCGCTCTCCCGCGAGGGTGTGGAAGCGGTGACGATCTCCAAATGGTGCGTTGAAGTTCCTCGCGGCAGACGTCACCGCCCCATCCTCATATTTAGATGAACTTCGTGGAACTCGGACGTGATGCGCCTTGCGTGAGGGAATGTACGAAGCTGAGTGCTCAAATGGGCGATGTTTATTCTATGGGTGGCACTCTTAGTGCTTCCATTGCTGTCAAAGTTTCAGCTAACTCGAGTTAATTATGAGCCCTTGCATTAGTTTATGGAACTTTCCAGAGGGAGAGTAAAATTCGAAAACGGTCCATACTTTACTCTCTTCCCCTCGGTTATTCTTGAAGGAACAATTTACGTCTGTTTTCACTTTAAAAAAATTTTGCAAAGCGAGAAGAGGTTATAGGCGTACGAATGGGATTCGTCTAGAGAATGTTGAGCACAAACTCTAAAGAAAATACTTCGGATGAGAATAATACTATGGATTATCTTTATGCCTTATCCTTTTGAACTTCATTACACAAATAAATACTTATGATTTGTTAAAATCCAGAAACTAATGTTATAATATCCGCCCTTAGTTTCCTCTAACAAGAAAGTTATTATTCACATATTTTCCTCCCTTTATCTTTTTTTACGATTAAAGTATGCCAACCAAATATTTGTAAGGTGATCAAACTATATTCTCGGCC
This sequence comes from Calopteryx splendens, assembly GCA_002093875.1. Classification (NCBI taxonomy): domain Eukaryota; kingdom Metazoa; phylum Arthropoda; class Insecta; order Odonata; family Calopterygidae; genus Calopteryx; species Calopteryx splendens. The sequence goes on along the minus strand of LYUA01000063.1, from coordinate 986,595 downwards.
AAAGTTAGAAAGAAAAATGCATAAGGATACGTAAGGATGAGAAAAAATCTTTTATTAATATAGGAATATCTCGTTTTTCCACCTAACAGTTGCACTTTAAAAGTCTTCGCTGCCAAAACTCTACTTCCTTTTGTGCATTATAGCTAATGGTGAAGGTTCAATTCTATCTGCTGTGTAAAAAATGTATAGGTCTTTTTTCTGAAACAATATACTTTTTCGCAAAAATATTTGTGAAAAACTCGGCCGGTTTCGATGAATATCGTTATCACTTGGTGATATTATTCCTTCAAGTTGCGTTCTACTCTGTGAGTTACACCCCCAAAATGCCTACGTTAAAATGAGGGCCGGAACCAGATATTTGTGGCAACTTTGAGCCTCAATAATATTAAAAATTAATGAGGGCTGTAATTTCTAGATACTGAAAGTATCTAAAACAGTGAGCACTTCTAAATTTACTGGGTAAAGAAGGTATTTTAATAGGAATCGGTATCCGTTTTCGTTAAATGTAGGGAAAAGTTGAAGAAATTTTTTCATATTTTCATGTGGTTGCGATCTTACCGTTGATGAATCGAGTAATAAGGACAGTAGCCGATTCACATTTTTTCTTCCACGACGGGCATCTTACTATCAGTATATGCTGGCGTGGAGAAAGTGCGTTCGTTTTGTTGACTTTAAGTCCTACTGTTGAATGAGGTTGGAGTAAAATTTGCGTCATCACATGATTTATCGATCGCCCCCAATATTTTGGAGGCCCGAATACACACCATAAGGCTTGCAGGAGAAGACTCAGTGGCTGATAATCGCTAGAAGGTCGCAGGCATTAAGTGAATCAGGAGGGGTGGTGAGCGAAGAACTAAAAGTACCTACCCGCACGCCCACTCTTATTTTCAATCGTTGTGCCCAAATGCGAGACATTTGTCCTTTGCTTAACCTTGTATTCCCTCGCCTCGATGAAAAGTATTTGCAGAAAGTCCTGAATTCGTATTACCTCCAGGGATCAGAAAATGTCCACTTTAGTGCATAATTCAGCTTACAACTTAGAACAGCTTCTTAATTTATTTATGGCGAGGCTTGTTAGAGTCAATAAGCGATTCCCAATTAGCGTTTTATCTTTGGCTTTATAATGTAGCATGTTCATATGAATGGGATATTTTTTATTCGTCGGTACATATCTGCTGTTAGCCTTTAAAATAAGAATCACAAGCATGGCGAAAGTAATGCCCTGGAAGCATCAAAGCTAAAAAACATTTGATGAAATTGCGATAGGAATAGAATCATTCATAACATGTAAGGACTTGTTGAATTGTTGTTTCTATCTTTTTATGAATATTGAGCTTTAAGTTTGACCTCCTACACAGGGCACCAGTCCTCCAGTCAGTGTTGAGATGCAATCTTAAGTTGACTTGTCTGACCTGAATATTTTTCCTAATACCATCCCTACTTAGTTGAATTGGTTCCTTGTTCATAATTAACTGAAATGTTGACCAAATTTTATTATTAAAAACCTTAAGTTGTTTGATTAAAAAATATATTGGATCCATGGATTGTTTGAAGTTTATTACTTGGGATTATTTTACAAATGATCCATCATCTTAATATTCTTAGACACAAGGCGAGTACCGCCAACCAAACATTCACCGGTATTTCCAGTGTAGGTAGGTGAATGTTGCAGCAATATTGCCAAATTTTCAGACCAGGTTTCAAGCCAATAATGCCCATCGTAACAAGAAAATGTCCGAGCACGTTAAACAAAAGAAAAAGATGTAATGGAAGCCGTTGGAAGCGCGACTCTGGTTGTTTAAATGGCGGTGTTGCGACGCTAATCGAGGCTTCCGGCGAGGACGTCGCATTGTGACGCCGGAGTGATCGATGGGAGAGCGTCGGCGTTGGCGTATCGCCTGCAGTTCGCCACTCCGAGCTTGGCACAGGGATTGCAGACGAACAGAGATAGGCTGCAAATCGCGGTAATGAGAGTCGCCGGCCGTGTCACCAGATCCCCTCAGCCTCGCGGGGTGATCTCTGGGGAGATGGGAGGCGGGCGCCTGCAGTGAGAGCACGGAGTCGGCATGCAGAAGGGGGGAGTGGATCCGGTTCCGTGGGTCTCAAGGAAAAAGAGTTACGGAGGCGTGGCTAGTTAAAGGGCAAGCCGAGGGTGATGAGAGAGTTGCCCTCCCCCCCCCTCTTTCTCTCTCTCGCGAATCAACACTTAACTCTGGAATTTCCTTCCATCTTTTTCCCTCGAATGAAATTTCATGTCTATCCGCCTCCACCACGTCCTTCTTCTCTCCCTCTTTCATCGACTGCTTTTCCCTTCCCTCTTTACTGGTACCTATTTCATCCATTTTTATTCCCCTCCTCGTATTCCCCATCTCGGGGTAGAAAATACTCGCTAAGCCCGCGGGAGATCACGAGTGGAAGAAAAACTTTGACGCACTTCATGAAAGGAACATTGAGATCGCGGATTTTCAAGTAGTGTGTAGACTCGCGACTTGGTGGTGCCTACGTGTTTAGTGACGGAAGAGTATTTTTGGTGGAACCCGCATAGAGGGGGTGTATCTTTCCAGGATAGATATGTCCCGAATGCCTCAAAGACAAAATTAAAATATTCATTGTTTGGTTCAAACCACATTTAATAATAGTACCAACACAAATTACATTTATATTTTAGTATGTGTATTAATAGTTAAACTAAGCACCTGACTTTGAGATATTCTCCTGTGTTAACGAAAATATTTTTCTCATTCCATTCTTCTCAACCACATTTTACATCGCGTGCTATCCTGCTCTACCCGAAAATTAGGACCCATTATTTTTCTCTCCCCTCGCATTTAATTAACCTACCACCGTAAAATGATTATTCATCTTTTTTGTGGGATTTTAATTTACCAATATTTTGGTAGTTATTAAGATAGATAATATATTTAATTTTAGGCTTATTAGTCTTCCTCCAATGGGATCCATTTCCATAAATGCCTTTAAATGCAAAGAAAAATGACTGTTCTTAGATATATTAAGCCCAAAGATGAAATTCTCGATAGTAATGGACGAAAGAATTTGGCGAAGATAATGCCTTTTTAAATTTGCTCTTTTATGTGGGTTGTGAGTAATATTTTGGGCTTTTAGTTTCCTGAAATTCATATTTTTTTGTAATTAATAAATCAAATAAATTTTAGCCCATAATATTTTAATATTGTTTGGAGATATATTCCTATTTTGTAGGTTGTTAAATCATCCTCTAAGAGATCTTCCTTTCCATAGGTCACTTTTTTTTAATTGTCAGAGAAATTCATTCTCTTAGCACGCATGATTTTAGGATGTAGTAGGGCTTTTTACGTGATAGAATAGAGTGACTGCAATAGGTCACATATTAAAATCCCATTTAAGTTTTTGGTTATAAACTTGGCTTAATTTCGTTTTTTTAACCATGTAGGTAATTCACGGTGATATATCACAAGTGTGTTTTACAGATGCGTTTTACGAATGCTACATAACGTAATTACTTGCTATATGAATGCGTTCCCATCCTTTCTCATTTATTTATTTTTTTCATCCACTCATTAGCGGACCTTTAACATTATCAACATGATGCACCTCTTTCTGCTGCGCAACTTGTATGTACAAGCCTCGGAGGTTCAGGGTGCACAGTTCGCAGAAATAGTGGAATATTTACATTTACATATCAAATAGTGGAACTTTTACATAAACTAAAATTGAAACTCAGTATAATTAAAATTTTGCTTTCCTCACTAAGCTCTCCAATAAATGTATGGGCAAGTTCCAACTTTCTAAAATTATTATTAGTAAAGTTTCACCCCTACATTTTTCTTTGCTCCAATTGTGCACGCAATTATAATCTAACACTGAATTATATATTCTTGGTTAAGGTATTCGCCTACCTTACTTTGGGAAAATATTTAAAACGGATCGACTACATTGAAGTAAATACTTTCTCTTGATAAAATGATCATAAGGTGATAAGGGTAAAATTTGAAGTGTTCCAGCGTCACGGCTTCAAAGATCCACTTTTCTCAAGAGCCATTTAATCTTTTCACAGGCATATAGCTTTGAGTTTTCCTTTTATTATCGAGAGAACGGAATGACTGTCACGCTTTGATTGAAGATCGAGTGTTATTTTCTCTTTTTTTAGGAGCGTTGAAAAATAGCGTTCCACTGGCTCATCTTGGTAGTACACCCGAATAAACTCATTTCGCTCTCATTTTCCCTCGTAAATAGGTAATTAAAGGCACGCATGCCATTTCACTCTAGCCGTCAGGTTTGAAAAGCTCAGTCGAGTGTGGGACCGAATTGGCGTGCTGCTACCCAGTTTAATGGCCAATATGGAACAATCGCGCTGATATTTTTTTTCGAGGACTTTAGTGCCCGCGGTAAAATGATATTGCTTGAAACGTTGCCTGGAAGGTCGCGTGGAAATGCCCACGCCCTCATTGTGTCTCGAGAGGAATAATAAACGTAGCGGCTTTGAATCGGCTCATGTGAGTCACCTTGAAGTGGGGAAAAAATCTAAGAACACCCACCGACACGTCTATATGACCTTTCGCCGGCTTCTTTAGATTCCTGGATGAATGAACTCCGCCACGCCTATGCTCCAATTATTTGAAGTTGCTCCTAAAATCGTGCGTTTAAATGCGCGCTCTTCCTAAGGACCCAGTGAAAAAAGTGTGCAGGATAATCACGTTATGACGTCATTCATGGTTGGGTTTCTGAAGTGTCGGTGATGGCACTGACCCCTTTCCTGACCTATCCTCGTGAAAACTGTTAGCTGTGCAAGATTCCTGTATAGACAACCCGCTTATTCGTCTTTATTTTTCATTGTCGTAAGCACAATTCACTGTACCCTTGTTTTGTTTGTTGAGCTTCTAAACTCACACTTGCGCTATTTATTTTCCTGCGTCGGCTTTGTTAGAGTTGACGTCGATTTTGTTCATTTCATCTTTTTATTCTTTCCTATTTCATATCGTTTCCTTCCGAACTCAGCGCTTTATTTTCCCTTCACATTCCTTTTTCTTCATTGGCGACTAGATTCCACGATGCGTGGAAGTCTGGTAGACAGAGGGTTCGGCTACTGACCGGAGGTCCTGGGTTCGATTCTCAATTACTTCGGAAACCCTTAGGTTTACCCTAGCTGTGTAGTTTTTCGGGTACTAGATCACCCTGGGAAACAATAGGCGACACAGAGAAAGGAACCGGTTCATCTACCCTGGTGTGCCATACGCCTTACATGGCTCAGTAATAAGCGGTGAGATCAACCCTCACCTATGAAAACGAAATTCGAAGTGATTGCTGTGAATTGCATCTTCCAATTGCATCTTCCAACCCTACCATTAAAATTACATTAATATTAAGTCGACAACAAAGTGTCCCCTTTATCAGCATTTCCAACACTTTCTCTAAAGCGACGTTATGCATCCGTTACCACTTAAATTCTACAATAAATTTAGAATCGCGAATGTCGGTCGCGTGGGGATAGGATCTCAGCCTTTCAGGTGGACATATTTTGAGGCAACCGTCCATTCTATTTTCTCCGCAACTAAGAGAGGGTATTTCGTTCATGCGTTATAGACTCCAATTTATTTTCATCATTTTCACACCGTTTTCTCAACTGTATTTACCATAGATAGGGCTAAACTGTAATGCATCCTTTTAATGGCCGTTTGCACCAACTTATTAAAATTGACTAGGACACGTCATGGTATTTTGATGATATCGCATTTAATTTTATAAGTTTTATCTCGCTTCAATATCGTTCTAATTTACTTTACGCTTAAATTTCCACAGAACCAGTAACATGGATTTTTGTAGCAAGTAAAATCGTGTCTTTGGGTGGCTAACTTAATCGTGAAGAACAGCCTGTATTTCTCACTAACTGTGGACATCTTTTTGAAGGCATACTCACCAAAACTCATAGCTTAAATTCGTTAAAAGTTCATTTGGATACATAATGCAGCTATATCTTTTTCCATAACTTCGATTTACGTAATTTCCCGAGACGATCCGCAGTTCGATAACTAATGACCAACAGTTTGGATAGCCCCCTCGTTTTCTACCCGCTTGATGTCAATGACCGCCTTCAACGCTGCCGTCGAAGAGGCACCGTAGAAGAGGCGTCTAACCCTGATTCTATGATGTATTGCTTATGCGTATTCCCAATGACGTGCGTGTGTCTCCGCATTTCTCCGTCGCCGGTTCTCGACGCGAGCGTGGCTAATGAAAGCCGGACTCGCGTCCCACTTACCCCGGCAACCCCCTCCCTCCCCCCTCCAGATCCCTTCTACTACCTCCCACTACCCTAACAAGAAGGCACGTAGGTGGTAAACAAGAGGGGAGCAAGTGGGCCGTTTTAAATGTGCGTGAGTCTAACTCAGGCTGTTACTGCCACCGCAGATTTTAATCCCGTGATTGAGAAAGAGAGATTAAATAGCCTCTTCCGGGTGTTTTTCAGAATCGAATTAATTTTACAATTTCTGAAATGTGAAAATAAGTCCCTCATGTGAAGTACAGCGATTTCAGTTTCGACCGCTACTAAAATAATCGTCGATGAAGATCTAAAAGATTATTTTAAGAAATGGGTTTGCGTTTTTAGCGCACGGGTTGTGATATATACATACACACACACATATACATATATGTGTGTATATATATATATATATATATATAAGTGTGTGTGTATTTTTTTTCTAGGAGAAACTCGCGGATGCGAAATATTTACTAAGTACACTGGCGTGTCACACATAAAAAAGGAAAAAAGATTAGGATATTTCCGTGGCACAACCACCTTTTTTAGCGAAAGAGAGGAGAGAGAGAAAAAATTCAATTTTGGAATACATGTGCATATTGTGTATATATATAATATATATAATAATGAAAAATATCTGAAAAGAGTTTTCTGCCTAATAAAT
>LYUA01000063.1:927051-942538 GCA_002093875.1 Calopteryx splendens | reverse complement strand
GGGTAGGAGTGGGTGGCTGCGTGGGAATCAACATTCGAGTGGCGGGTCTTTTCTCCCATGCGGAGTGCGAGAAGGGGAGGGAAAGAGAGAGAGAGAAAGACCTTTTCAATTCGAGCGGGTTTCCCAATCGGGAAGAAGACACCGTAGTCGAAAGGGCAACTGGATCCAAAGAATATTCAAAGTGCCCTCCTACCCCTGCGAATGATAGGCAATTTCATATTTAGCCATTTGAAGGCAAGGTAGCCCAAGAGGAATGATGGAGCTCAGTCTGGAACACGTTCAGCGTGGTTAACTCCCGCTCATTAAATCGTCTGTATGAATCAGTGATGTCAGCTTCAAGAGATTTTACCTCCCCCAACTCATATTGCCACGGCCACGTTGCATCGCATAAAATTTTCAGGACAGTGCTGCGCAGTCCGACTGACTTCCGACCCAAGCAACGTCTCTACCTATACCCCATCGACCGGCTACGGCGAATAGCCGGCCGAGGTAGGTGACGGAGGTGAAATTCGAACTTTTCGGGCTTCAAACGGGTCAGGAAGAGCCATTAGTGAAAACATGGCCCTTCAAAAGGTTTCACATGATGTTCTATTTCCAATTCTGGGTTTACATTAGAAATATATATGAAATTTATTCGATTAGTAGTATTCTTTAATCATTATTATTTGACCACGTTTGTTTTGAAAGTGAGGCTAGAGCTCACCTGGTATGTCGCCCAGCGGCCAGTGGACTTCACGCAAATGGGTAGGGGGGGGGAAGGGGGCTTATTGTGCCGCCTCACCTTTGCACCGCCTGCGTCTTCCCAGGCGGGGGAAAATCACAGCTTGTGTTAAATGGGCGTTTTAGAGGGACATAACGCGGATTTTAATCCAACGTGGACACTCACTCAGGCCACTGGGCTATCACGTCACCAATTATAATTAGGTGATGGTGGCATTTCCTCCTCGTTCTGCCTGTGAGAATCACCTTGACATATTGCGAAGTCCTGGGTATACGCAAGGTTAAAACAATTGATGAGTGATTGCGTGAACATGCCCCTTTTCCGCAAAGTTACGTCCATCACAGAGAATTTTATCCTAGGCAGGCTTTTAATCCACGATCGTGACTCACCATCAAGTTTCAAATTAGTACATATATTATTTAAGGAAACCAATTATGCCAGTCAATCTAAATAAAAGTGTTGATTAAAAATCCAGGTAATGTGTCTAAAATAGAATGCCAGTTAATATAAAACCGGTCACTATGTTTTTTTTGTAAATGTCACAAGCTGGAATTTTACCAGGTGGTTAACATGCATGCTTATTTGCATACCAAAAATATTTGAGCCTCTCACACTATAGAGTTAAAATTAGTAAACAGAAAATATACCAGGGAAACAAAAAATAGAATAAACGTAACGATGAGCAAAAATATGTGCCGAAATAGTGAACAAAAATATATTCGCCTTAACTCACATAATGTTTTCAAACTGTAAGCCATTTGGATAAGAATTCTTAAAATTAAGTTAAATCAAAGATTTCTTAAAAAGTTTTGATTAATTATTTAATCGAGAACTCTATTAGTCTCGCATTTGAGATTTCACCGCTCTTCCTTTATTTACATATCGCAGTTAAATTTAAAAACAAATTGTTTACAAAAATTAATTGATCCGATTCTAATTCCTTGTCAAATCTGCACTGCTTATTAGAATCCATTTTCCTCCTGGAACGCTTCCTTTGTTAATCAAAATGGAATTCAAGCCACCACCTTATTCGGTAACGAATCTTATTGGCCGCTAGAGGGAGAAATATTTTACGTGCAGACATCCCGATTAACCAGAAGGCTACGTTACCGTGGCTTACCAAAAAATCTGGGACTCTGCATCCACCCCAGCAATTGGTAACACTTGCTGCCGAGTAAGAGAAATTTAGCCGCACGCTCACTCTGCGAAATCAACACGACCGAATCGCAAAACAATTATCGTCCGTATTCCTCGCTCGTCCGGCACTCACTTTGGGCTATGCGCATGGCGAAACTCATCGTGCTGCTCAAGGGAAGAGCGCAAAAAAGGTAAAGGTGGAGCGGCGAATGCATTATCGCAAAAAAATAAGCAAAGGGCCCTGGGGGGGAGGCATGTTACCCTTAAAGGAGGATGATGGGGAGAGAGGAGAGAGAGAGAGAGAGAGGGGAGAGAGAGAGAGAGAGCAGAGTATTCCGTGAAGGGATCGTGGCGAGTGAAAGCTCCGAGAGTGTGGGGGTGAGGTAGGAGGTGTGGGTGGCGGGAGGAGAGGGGAGAGCGTGGGAGGAGGCGGTGGACGGGTGGGCGTAACGCTGTGGAGGCGTGCGAAGAGTGAGTCACGGAGTCTGCGAGTGGACTGGCCCGGAGCAGGGCGAGGATCGCAGACGTGGACCCGGGAGAGGCGTGGTGAATCAGTGGGCAAAGGAGTACCTACCTACCTGTGTGTAGAGGAGTGCCTCCATACAGACTAAAATGCCCTTCGACCAAGTTTTAATCTCTTTCACTTTGCTACCCATGGCCTGCTGCTGTTCATAATTCGCTGAGTGGAGCGTTTGATGAAACCTAAATCCCCATTTTAAATGTCTTGTCCCAGAGCTTACCTCGGAGCTTCCTGTGGGAACTGCATCAATTGAACCTGCCAGTGGAATTATTATAAATATAACTTCTGTTGACAGTCGGACAGCAGCCGAAGAAGAAGAAGTGGATGTGTCATTTCGTCGTTAGCTTATTGTGTTATTATGTTAATAAAACTCTCAATTCAACCCATAATTGGTCAACGGACCAGCCATAAATTATCGGATTAAAACTAATCAGTTTAAATCTTCCTTTCATTAAATTGGCTCTCTTCGATTTCGATAAATTTTTTCCTCTCCCTTCCCTGGCTTGGAGCTTTATACAAATACTTCTCCCTTTCATTCTATATTCATTCATTAGTTCTAAAATTCTAAGATTAAAAGCCTGTTGGCTTCCTTTTTCCATATCCATTGCTAATTCCTAGCGCTTTTTAGAAGTGTCCTTAATTTTTTTATTTTACACTCATAATAATGAGACTGATGGCAAATGACAGCCCAATATTTGTTTCATGGCTGGTATTTGAAGTAAACTTCATTGCCGGGATTTTCAGAGGAAAGAAATATTTACTGCGCCTAAATGCTTTATTGTCAAAAAATGTTGTTTTTCACAAAATCCATGAGTGAAAATTTTCAATCATCACTTTATCACACATAAGAAAGAAAAAATAAGTTTATTGAACCAACTGAATATTTCATACGACATCTACCAATGTGCAACTACTCCTTTCATTTTGTGAAGTTATTAATCAAATCAAAATTAATGGAAATGGTACAGTTAATCGTAATAAATTACATTGCAGGAAAACAGCATTCTCAGTGAACATCTGATTAAGTTGACCATTAGTATATGGAGAGAGTCACGTTTTTTTTCTTTCGTAAACTGGCAACATTGGTGTCGAAAAATCGACATTCGATTTTACCAGTTCAGGGATATTGCTTTTCCAATTTTACCGGTATTCAGCATTTTCGATTAGTTTTTGATTCTGATGTTAATGAATAAGAAATATTCAATGGGTGTGAGTCAACGGCAACACCGCCGTCATTTTATTTTAAACTAGTAATTACACTTATTCAGGTATAAAGTTGCAGAATTCTGTATCATGAGAAACTCAGAAAAATATTTAACTTCTATTGGATTTTACAAGGAATGTTTTTCAGGCATGAGAATTATAGCAGAACAACCTAACACGTCAACTCTTTGGAGGGCGTCGAGAATCATAATCCGCCATAAAACATAAGCATGGGTGTTTTTTTGTCGAGGGATGGACCGAGCCCGTTTGTGAGTTATTGCATGTGCTGGGGATCACTTTCAAGTCACGCTTTTCCGGAGGGATAATGCAGCACCAGTGAACGGTGAAAGTTAGTAGGGAACTCTTTCAGGCGGAGCAATTCCATGTCGTAAGCGGAAACTTGAAGGGGCAGAGCATAATGAAAATTCCACCTATTTGGCGAGTAATAAAGCTCCTTCGCTAAAAAAATCATAGCCGAGAGAATGGTTCCGAAGGACTACAGAGAAACACATTTGAAATCTCTCTGCTCTTATTAGAGTATATCTGTTATTAATCAAAACGCTTAGTGGATAATTGGGGCGTGGTTGTCTAAGGGTGGGCTATTAATCCTAAGGGCCCGGCTCCTACACCTCTGGGTACACTCAGCTTCACCCTGTGTGATTTTTCGGGCATCAGTTCTTCCCGGGCAGGACAAAGGGCAGTCAGCACAGGGAAAGGATCAGGCTCCCATACCGTGATGGGTGAATTTCATTCGCCGTCTCCTGTCAAACCAATCTTCGGGTTGATTACTGTGATGATGTGATTACTGTGTGTGTGTGTACTGTTTTTTCAATACCATATTCTTGTGAATATTCATAATCTCATAAGAAAATCGAAAATAGGTAAATTTTGTTAAGTTACTCAACGTGTGTGCTTCCATTTAATTTTTTTTATTTCCCACGTCAGGTGGAGTAAGTACTAAGAGGCCACAGTGGAGGCATAATAGTTGGGGATCATATTCTAACATAAGAGGCCCATAGATTGATTTGAATATTCTATTACCCTGTTCTCTACTTTGCGCAGGCATGGCGACAAATACATCCACCGCCTTTTCCTTAAATTTCCTCTCCATATCGTAATCGCGGAAACTAGTCCGTACTAGTAGTTCTCGGAGCGATGCCATTTACGCGGTGAAAATTCCGAAATAACAATTGGGTGACCACAGCGAGCGAAAAATTCTCACCAACTTTCGCAAACAGAATGCATTCCAGCGTGCGCTGTTTTTGCCGAGGAAATTCCTTTCTAGGGATTCTTGCGGGAAAAAGGACTTTTGAGAAAAATTGTCCAAAAAGACTTGGAACAAGATCCAAGAAAAAGGCTCCGAAGAGCTCATGCACGTAGTATGGCAAAACTGCGTACTTGAAATCGAGTCCTTCTTCATTCTTTCCTTACTTCGAATTTTTATTATATCCTCTGCTGTCTGTCAAAAATTTTTGCTCTCATGACGTGGTTTTTTCCCGACGGCGTGATTTTCCAACTATTTTCTCGCACTTTTATCAGATATTTTTAAATAGTGTTTTCCTTTAGTTTCATGGCAGCATTTAGAAATCATAATGTGCTACCGATATGCTAGACCGATACTAATTTATGATCGACATACTTTCATAAGAAACCTTTATAAATACTAATTATTTTGTATATAAATTACCGTATTACCGTCTATGGTAACAGAAAAATCGGAAATGCACACCATCTGGGAAAACTAAGTCTCGATAGCCTTACAGAAACTGATAAGCTAAGTGCTAAAGGAAAGGTGTGACTACTACACCTTTTTCTCTCTTGAATCTCTTGTTGTTACATTAATTGTTTCTGTACATCAGACATCAGGCTACTAGTGCTGCTTTTAAAAGTAAGTTGAATATGAACTTACCCGTTTAAACAAACGGATATATTTCGGTGTTCTCATCTTACTTTTTTTCATGCTGTGCGAGCTTCTTTGTTCAACGTAGTATGTAATTAATTCCTTGAGGTAAATGTAGACATCTTCTCTGATATAAAAATGATTTAATTCCAATCAATCCTCATACAACTTCGTTGGTGTTCATGTATAACTTTAAGCAATGATTTAGCACTTACGATTACCTCCTTGAGAAGCTTAAAAGACCAATCGCATAAAATAGCGTCACTCATGACGTATCCCGCTCTGCTTTGTACGAAAATAATAATGTAGTGATAGCGTTGTTTGAGACGTATTGGGTATTTTGTTTAAGAAAACCCACGACTCCCCATGTTTCCCGTGTTTTTGATAATGCATGCACGGAATCCTTGGGTGAAGATTAAAAGAGATTTAATTTTCAAGTTGGACCATTGCAAAACACTTTCCTAACATCCGGTGTAGGGAAGAAAAGAACTGACCTGGGAAAACCTACACGCCGCCATGGGGAGCGAAGACATTCGCCCCAGCTCTTCCTGACGGCCACACCTTGCGACACAGTATAGAGATGACCCTAAGTTAATACAGTTAAAATTTGGTGCAGGAGAAAATAGAATGAAATACGAAAATGCGGTACACCTACTTATCAAATGCGGTATTATCCACGTTCACATCTCCGATTTACCAAAATGTCTTTGAGTCCCTGTGATGAGCGTTGAAAAACATCAGCCCCGATGTATTTGAGTGCGGAAATAGTTTTGAGTAATCTTATAGATTGGGTGCGATAAGTTTTAATTAGCCAGATGAAAATTACCTCCCTAAGAAAGGAATTCGAGAATTCATATCCAATTTTTTCAGACGTATTATACGCAAAAATGAATGTGATTGGGTTCACCTTTTGATCCAATCTCTTTTTAATCTATGAAAAACCGCCTAATAATTTCTATTTCACACACTTTTATGAACGCTAATACCGGTTTCGACGTAAAGGATCCATCATGAGGAATAAATTTGGATATTTCAGGATCGTTATGCCTCTACAGATGGATGTAACGGGTTGCGATGGATGGGAGGCTAAACCCCCAACCTTCCACAATCCCCATACCCCCGATGGTATTCATCCTGAAACCCAATTCCATCCACAAAGAAAACTTTGAAATTAAATTATACAAGTCAAGTTTCTTTTTAATCTGTTACTCTTATAAGATTGTTTTATTTATTTCTTATTAAATGTCGCAGATTCAACAAAGTTCTGAGTCGTATCACCTCTATTTCTTACCCGCATTATCAATTGGTGGCTTGTTAACCTCGTGGCTGGACATTTTCATTGCTTTCGGAGGGTTCCTGGTTCAAATCTGGATGATAACACTGGACACTACCAACCATTGTGAAAATGCTATAGAAAACAATGTTTCCAAGAATTGACAGTCATATCTTGAAAGTTTTATTTTCTTGAACCGCGGTTAATATTTCGAGTTGAGCTCTTCCCCAGCTATCACACTAGAGTTTCGGTTGTTCTCTGTGGAAAACACATTGGTCATAGATTACGGTAATAAACAATTATAGTTTCACAACCATATGAAGAATTTAGAGCATCCCATTGCTACCGCTTGGTACTAGATATGAAATTGGCAATTCTTCGTCAGCCAATCCGGTGTTCCGACCATGATTATGAGAAAGCTTGGTCACCTATTTGTAAATTTCAATTTTAAAATACACGATAATTTCACATCCTATTCGAAAAAAGTTAACCCCGTGATAAATTGGCTAAAAGACTTGGCAACGCGGTGGCCTTTCGCTACCTCCTTCAATCTCCTTATTGAAGGCTGCTTTGAAACTCGCACCACGTTATATGTATTTCCAAAGCATTCACATTGGACGGACTGGAAAATAGAATAGGGGTAACCCTTATTTTTGCGGCACCACAGTTTGACTTACAGTGTGACTTCCCTGTGCATGCATTCAAATTCTCAGCCGACGGCGGTTTCGCTGTTCTCTGGAGGCTCTTTGCCGCTGGAGGGTGAGAAACCGGAAGTGCAAATGGATTGTTGCCGCCGTGTGATCAGCGCCACTCTGGAATGTGGTGGCCGGACCCGTAATCGAGCATGCGGGACGTAACGGTGTCTTGCGGGGATTCGAAGCTCGAATGGGGGAGCCGGAGGTGTGGGTTAGATTGGTGGAGATATCACACTGCGTGTGTGGTAGCATTGGCATTTGCAGAAGAAAGGAAGGTTCACGTGCGCCCAGGACAAGAAACTGCAGTGTTTGCTCACGTAAATTCTACCGTGCGAAATAATTTGCATTTGTCGATTTGCAATGTTTTCCTCCTTCTTCTCCTTGTGTGCCCACATTTACTCTCCCTGAATGTGAAATCCTAAAACGGGTGGAACTGACACTTAGCGCGAGTAAATTAGGTATATATAAGGTCCTAAGGTGAAGGGCATTCACAATCAATATGATACAGATGAAGAACACAATTTGCGGACAGAGGATGGTCAAATTTTAGGTGGAAAGACAGAAAAATAGATTATAAAGATGTCACCTTGCGGACTATGCATTTTTTAAGTCTAATTTAACCTATATTAATTACATTGTGCGGTCTGTATTAGGTGAACGGAAAGATACTTAGTATGTAGCACAGGCAAAGGTAAGATTTAAATATCTCTTTCCGACACCCTTTCCTTTCAAAATATTTTAAATTCTCTTGACAGAAGGTGAAAAAAATGCAAACATCCTTGATTCCTTCAAGGACATTTTCCTGGACGTTAACTCTCCAAGGAGCTGGTCATCCTCCAAAATTGGGCTCACCAGATCTTACGAGACAATCGTACGATTGATAAAAGATCGCAAAACAATGATTTGAAATAAAGGGAAGGACGACGGTCGAGAGATATCATCTGCGGAAGGAATTTCATCGGAAATATTGACACCAGTGCAAAGGTTTAACTTATCCCAGTACGCACCCCCCTGTACTTGTTCTGTCGTGATATTTCTAGTGCAATTAGTGCAATTTTAGTCCTGCAATTACTTCACATTACGTTTTTATTCTCAAAACGATTGACGGTGGGCAGTGAGTGTTTGCGGTTGGGGGACAGGGAGGGGTGTCCAGGGCACGAATCCTCCCCGCGGGAAAAAAGTTTTTTAGTCCTGGTAGACAATGATAAACTCGGTGCAAAGCACCCGATTCGCCTTTTTGAAAACTACATATTTAGTAATTGGAATCATGTAGAGAAATAGCAGCTCCAATGGGAAGGGGAGAGGAATGTTTGAGGAGCCTTGACCCTATGGAATTTTTCCCGCTCACAACATGTTTCGCTTCGGTGCTCCTAGCGGTAGAAAATGGGAAAACAAAAAATATTCAGCGTTTCCCAAATTGTCCTCCCAGATAGACGGCTTTATTTTGTGCGGCGAGCTAAGACAATATTGACTTCCAATCGTTTCCTTTTCCATCTTCATACTATGCGAAACGGATTAGGTTTATGTGTACTGGCCACATGATCGCCACTTTTAAGAAGAAACCAAAATGCTTGCGTTCTCGGCGTCATTGAATTCCTATAACTCATCAAGGTCACGAAGTAAAATATTAGAAAAACTCATCGATAACAAATTAATAAGCACTTTTAACTGAGTACGCTTCGCATTAAAAGACTTTTCCGTTTCAATTGCTTCTTGTACACCGAGGAATGATATTCTCGCCATAAATGTCGAAGTAGCTACCTACTACCCATTTCAGTCAAATTATTCTTCGTTCAGTAATCTCTTGAAGATTGAATTGAATTGCTATTCGCACTCGGCATCTTAATTCTGTTCCGGCTTTGCCTTGAACTGTCGAAATATTTTTTTCATGGATATTATTTTCGTCGAGATGTTTGTCCCGAAATACCAATTTCAAGGCAAACTTTCCATGTGTCCGAGCGAGGTCAACACTGTTTGTGACGCTATTCACTAGCGCGTTCGAATATAATTATGACCCAGTAAATGATGACATAACTATTTGCTAAACTCATTTCAATACTTAGGAAAAAATTTTGAATATCACGTTTCATATAAAATAGATATAATAAAGTTGTAACAGATTAATTTTTCCGCCATTAATTAATGAATTTTTGGTTCATTTGCGTATTTTCAGTTTAATGAAATCATAAATTTAGAGTTTAAAGTTTTCTTCGTCCCTAGCTTTTCACCCAGAAAAACTGCAGGGGATTACATGAGGCATCATGGAAATAACATACAGCGGTAATTACCGATGAAAATTGCTATACTTAGCTTTTATTATGAGTTTTATTTTGTTTAATATACTAGTAGGTAATTGAAACGTTTCCGAGAGAGTAGAAATCTTTCGCCATGAACACATTGCATTTAGTCATGACAGCTTTCTTGATGGATTATAATCATATTTGTAGAAGTGTCTACTTATGTTTTACTATTACATTTCTGAGAATATTTCTGGCATAACTAACAACTTGTGTTTTGCAGACACTTTTCTAAATAGTTCACAACAGCAAGTACTGGTCACTGGCTTTAAAATGCCTTGTCATCATCATCATGGATTCTAAGATCGGCTTTACGAAGCTCTTAGCCTCTCAATTTTGTATCAGCCAACCTCTTCATGCCATCGCATATATTCTCTTTGACATCTGTAATAATTTTTCCCGTGTATCTCACCCGGCGTCTTCCTCTGCAGATCTTCTCGTTTCTTTGCTGCAGAGACTTTGTCAGGCAATCGCGTCACATGATATGTTCAAAAAGGTAATCACTTTAGAGTTTTCGTTTGCCTTTCTTCTCCTATATTCGCAAAAGCTCTTCGTGCGTCATTCGATCCGTCCATTTGATTGGGATCATTCTCTTGTGGAATCTCATTTCCAATTCTTCAACTCTTCTCTATTTTTTCTGCTGCTATTGTCCATACATGGGGCGTGGTAGTCCAGTTGTTATAGCGCTGGGCTACTGACCGGGGGGCCGGGGCTCTATTCGGGTGTCGTCTTATGGCACCCAGCTTCACCTTCGGGTATCAGGTCATCTTGGGAAATCACAAGTGGTGCAGGGAAAGGAACTGGCCACCCTACCATGATGTGTGAATTTCACACGCCGTTGTGCTTAGTACTGGGTGAGCTCTACACTCACCTACCAAAACCGACCTTCGGGTTGATTACTGTGATTTTTTTTGATTCTCCATGCTTGCTTCACTACAATAGATAGAAAACTGCAGATACGTTTTAATAAAGTCCTTCCCTAACTTCAGGCTTGGCTTGCCTATTGACTACCATTAGGCATTTATTCTGGTACCTGTTTTCCTTCTGGTGTATTCTCTGAAAGTTATGTATCAAATTAAGTTTCTCATTCGTAATTCACAAAATGCTGTATTAGTTTAAAATCCTGCTTTTAAATCTCTTCCGCATATCTAATCTTTTATTCGTTCTATTCTTAGTCTCACACAATGAAATGCTCGTTAGCTAAATTAAGTTGAACTCCTCCATTGGTCTAAATAATTCATTATCTTGTATGGCTAAGGTTAAATTTTAATTAGCATTTTTATTTACGGTGATTTTAATCCCTTAACCTGTTTGCCATTTTCAGTTATGCTGGATCTCAATGCAAACCAAACGCGAAAACATGAAAGGTGACGCTAGCTCATATTTACTATCTTCCTTTTGTTCAGGCTAATGAGGGAATCCAAATGTCATAATATAATGAGGCAATTAGCTCACCAGAAATTAGAAAACTGGAATGAATACCCTAGCTGAACTATGGGGACGTTTTACTTGAAATCATAATGTTTTGTATATATTTTTCAGCCAGGAATTTAATTTCCTCAAAAGAATATCGTATTTTAGGGTGGCTTATAATGTTCAGTATGCTTCTCCGAACAGTATAAGCTCAATTGGATAGGATAAAAAAATTTCAAATTAAATTGGAATTTATTTATTGATATCATTGTTTATCATAAAATTTAAATAATTGGAAGCGTTAGAGTGATTAATGCCTCCCGGAGTATGTACAGAAGCTGAAACTCCCGACTTCTCTCGGAAAAGGGCTGTCTCTTAATTTTCGGAATTAAAGGTACTGAATATTATAAAATAAAATCTAATCTGAGCGCTAATAACCTATAGACATGCTCGTGCAAAACTGATTCAACGTAAGATATCCCATGCTTTAAAAATACTCAAATTCCCAATTGACATTTCAATTGATTAGCAATAAATATATTGCATTACAATACAGTCGTATCTCGCTTAGAGTTATGAGAATAAACATTTTATAATAATTTAACCCTGTTGTTTATTTTTTTAAACTGAAAAGGTAATAACAATTGCAAAAATAAAAAACAACGAAAACATATCGATAGAAAAAACATCTGCTGCAGGTTTTACCTCAAAGTAGTACAATTTTAAACATGAGCATTTGGTTATATCACATATGGTTACGAATGGAATAACCTAGTTTTTATGTCTTCGTTCATGATGAATCCAGTCCAACGAGTTGTGCTAGGCACTGCGAACCCAGTTGAGGTTTCCGATCCCTATTGTAATAAAACCAAACTTTAAGGTCTATGCTACGAAAATCCAATAAGTGATTGAAAATTTATCTCTTGGGGCATGCATACAAATTTAATAAAATGGGAGAATTATGACACGGACTCAAGCGCATGCACCACGGTAAGGGTATCCAATCCCAGATAATTAATTCCGAAGAGTACGGCATTCCTTAGCGCGTGCACCGAAGCGCACTGAATGAAATCAGGGGTGTGGTTGCGGAGGCGTCTCCCAAGTTCAGGGCGGCGGCGTGATCCTCAGGCTCCCGTAAGTAAATTCCGGGGATGGAGAGCCCCGCGGTCGCGGCCATTCGTGAACCGCTCGCCGTGGTGCATCCGTGAGGGAATGCGCGTGCCACGCACGGTTGACGACGTGTCGCTCTCCCAGACAACCCCGCTCCTTGTCCTCCCTCGACGATGAAGCAGGGAGAGCATCCAACGTTAGAGTAAGAGAAGATCTGCGCCACCCACACGCTCACACTTACTTCCCCGTTTCGAATGTGAATGTTGCAAATTTCGCGGCACATAAGCGGCAAAAGAAACTGCGTTTTTTCTGTATTTTTTTACGTGTTTAACCTGACGGCTATTTGAATGCACTTTGTCATACTGGAGCTGATTTAAATGGCATCCGGTCTTCATAAATATTGTCCACGAAGTTGTGCTTAGNTGGTAGGTGAGGGTAGAGCTCACCCAGTACTAAGCCCTGTACTGCGTGTGAAATTCACACGTAAGGGTAGGGTGGCCAGTTCCTTTCCCTGCACCACCTGTGATTTTCCAAGATTTTCCACCCGCAAAATGGCGCACAGCTTGGGTGAAGCTGAGGGTGCCCAGAGGCGTGCTGTTCGAACCTGGGCCCTCCGGTCATTAGCTCAGCGCCCTATCCACTGGTCTACCGCGCCTCTCTATGTAAAGAGATGGCTTCGATAAATGGATCGAGTTTTGGTACGCTTTTAGTACAAAATATGAAGGCACTTTTAATGTTGAAAAACACGTTGATACTACTCTGACGACCCATATGTCGTTTTGTCAAAGATCTAGACCATCTTTCGTAATTGATTAATGACTTTTGTTCTTAATATCAGTAAGATGTAACTTTGAATTCTAGACACGATTATTAAAAATATCAATTAACTGGACTAGTAACTATCCAAATGAGCTAATATTTTGAATTGGTTCTTTGGTAAGTTGATATCTGAAAATAATGGCTCGTATGTATAGTTCAGTTTATGGCCATGGTAAATTTTGCAACTCATCAGTATTTTTAACCAGCTTGCGAACAAGATTTCTAAGAAGACATTTGTGCCTGAAATATTGCGTGATAAATTAGTTATTGCTACTTACTTGTTAGTTACTGAAAAAGAATTTTGGATTTTTTTGTTCCCATAAATGAGATACACAGTGAATTCCACCTTGATTATGATCATGAATAATATTTACAATTATGTAATTAAAGTACCACTTAATTGACAGCGCTAATCTATCCGGAAAACAAATTCTTTTAAACGGAATCACGCGAGGCGTTGAGATTCATTCGTTCGATTATGATGTAGCTATGGAAGAAAGTAATGTCTTCCGTCTTCGTGGGAGATGGGAGCATGGGGAAACACACTTAGCCTCTGGGCCATGCAACAATGGCGCGTCATCATCCGCCGTTCGTTCAGAACTTTTCGCTCCATTTAGCGGAGGGGGCGGGGGTCGTAACGGGCTTGTTATACGCAATCGACCGAACGTCATCGCCATCCGGTTAAAATCGGTGCAGGCTCCAGTAGCGAAAACACGTGAACAGAAATGATTTTTGCTTCATTTTCAGCCTCGGGCTTGGTTTGCAGAGATCCACCCTATGAAGCGCTGTAGGGAGAAATACATCATTAGTTAGTTTTCTACCCATTATACCTTGAACGAAATTTAAAATAGGTGGAATAATAGCTTATGAAGTTCAAACTTCCTTTAAGGATAAGATTTTAGTTTGAATAATAGGCTACTCTAATAAGGTTGTAAACGAGACGATATAAATGTTCTTTTATAGGAGATGTTTTCAAAAGGACAAAAAGTGTACTTACTTTTGAAAATATATGATAATGCTACTTGAAGTAAATTGTATAAGAAATACACATTAGTAATTTATCCTCTCACTCCAACCAAAACCGAGGAAAACCGAGTAAGCGAGCGTGTCAGAAACTGCTATACTTAGTACCAGGGTAATGCTGCAATCTACTTTAAGGTCAGATAGCTATTGGAACACGGGTTATAAGTATTTATCAAGTTTTGTGCAAGGGGTTTAACTATGGTATACCATATGGAATTCCGAACAGAATTTCAATCTTCATCGAAAACTCAGTTGTATCATAAATTTTAGGAGTGCTACGAAGAATCATTTAAGAAAACAAGAAACTGGTTAGCAATTGTCACCCTAGCTGATCGCCTGATTCCGTTCTTTATAAAATATATTTATAAGTACCTACGTATTTTATAAAAGTATTAATCAGTTTACGCACACAAATTCACTCTATTGAGGACATATTCTTATTAAATGATGCAACTCTTCAAATTACCACATTTCAGAGTCGATGAGCTTTTCTATGTAAAAAAAAAGATGCCAAGTAGCTCGTCAATTTTTTTCCTTCTGGCCAAAAAGCTAGCTAGTACGCTTTAATTCCTACTAATCAGTTTACGAAAAGTTCCGCGCTCTTTCGCTATTTTCATTACAAATATCATTGGTATTGATTCTTATCTTGACGCAGGCATCCGAGACAACTTAAAATCGCGAAGTTTGGGTCATTCTGCGAGAAAAAAAACCTACAAGGGATCCTTAACCTTCAATGAAAATCCTCATAAATTAGTTGCAGTTTACATGTAACTCTATAGATTACTATGGACAGTACTGAAACAGCTGCTGTCAGGATTTCCCTGGAACGTCTCGAGACGATTTCAATCGAGGCCGTCAATTTCACCCGTTGGGCCCAAAGGATTGGAGTCCGTTCCATTGAAATTGCATTCGTGCGTGCATCTGGGTTTTAAAAACACCACCAACATTTCGTCATGCATATAAAGAATTGAAACAATGGAAAACTCTCCCGCGCCGCTTCGATCCGAATGAGCCAACAAGTCAATTGGCGTGCGCATGGCGCTATCAACTTTTCGAGGCGTGTGGAGGATCTGAGGATGGCGGTGGCTGATTAAGACGTCGATAATGGGAGTGAAGGCAGGTTGTTAAGTGAGTAAGGAAGGGAAGATGAGAAAAGGTCGAGAGTGAGAGGGGGGTTAGGAGGCGTCATAGGAGGCTGGGAGAGCCAAAGGAAGGAAGAGGTCATTGAACGACAGATGGCTTCTGGATCTTGGACTATGAGGGTGGAATGGGAAGGGGACAGATCGAGGGTGGGGAGAGTGGTTATTTTCTCCTGGCACCGTCCTCTCCTTTATGCCTCCTCCGCACGTCCTCCCTTTCCCGTCCCCTCTCCTTCC
>LYUA01000063.1:819200-832414 GCA_002093875.1 Calopteryx splendens | reverse complement strand
GAACTGCCCCCCCTTCTCTGTGTCAACGTCACACGCCGTTGGGCTTGGTACTACCCTCACCTAATAAACCAACCTTCGGGTTGATTACGGTGGTTTGATTTGGTTTGGTTACAAAATGCTTCGTAGCAGACAGAATGTCATTAATCTTATCTGATGTATCCAAAATATGCTTAATAGGGGTTCAACTTTTACCTTATCACTTCCTCCATCCTCCAGGGAACTACGCTAATGACTATCCTATGACCACGAACTTGTGTAAAACCCCTCCGGAAAAGTGACTCATTTAATAGTTCCTCATTATGCAACCGATTTACTTCCTCAAGCATGGAACCTAACTTACTCTTACTCAACCGTTGGCATTAACTCCACGAAGATTACAGGGAGTTACCACAGTCTATATTTAAACAGCTAAGGAATATCTTTAGGGAATGACTTAAATTATTCGTCGAGAAAAATATAAAAAAAATAATGCCTATGGAATTTTTCCTATCCAATACTTTGCCGCACATATGTTTACAGTAGGAGATAATTAGTCCTTGCCCCCGAATGAAGTAATTAATCACGCGGACGTTTGACAATCTATGGAAATTAATAAAAGGATCGTGATGTAGAGTGAATATATTAACCCAGTACTTTATCACTTTATTTATTGTACAAGTTCAGGGTAAACTATTTTTTCACCTAAACTTGTACAATATCTTGTATTTTCAACTTGAAAAACATGATTTGACCTTAGGAGATAGTGACTACAGGAACTGTGACGGCACAAGGAAAGAGCCCGGAAAGGACATCACAGGGAAAAAAAGTAGGTATAATATTATAGTAGTATTATAGTAGTAATATTATAGTATATTATACTTGAGAATAATCAACTTTAAACTCCAGCGCTTGTTTGCAATTAAATGTACAGCTCATACAGTGACGTTGCGTTTAGAGTCCCACGGTCGGTGGCGAAATATAATTCAATGAGATCCGCAAGTACAGAGAAGTTTTTAGTTAACATAGACGCGCACCGAACACCCACGACATTCAAACTCACGGGAACACGATAGAAGAATGAGCCCAGCCTATAAGAACTAAAATGCCTTTATGCGAGAGCTTTTTCTACTATCTTAGAGCTTGAAGTCCCATTCAGGAAAGAAAATTATTGCTAAAAGATTATGTACTTTAAATATTAAAATTATTAATGCAGCAACTCACTTTCTTACATTTTTCTAATTGATTTTATTATTATTTATGGTAATCCACCGGTTAAGGTAGGTTTCTGCTGGAGACACGACATCAATCTGACATCCTAACCCTTTCTTCATTTCCACATACTTTCTGCCACCCTTCATCCCATCCAGCATGCTTAATCTTTTCCTCCTCTACCTCGCTTACGCAACATTCTACCCTCTATCACATTCTTCAACAATCCATCGCCACTATTCGCGCCTTGAATGATGAACAGTTACTGTAAATGAATTAAACAGTTTTAAACATATAACTGCTCCCACTGACGCAATACTTAAGTCAAATAAATGAAATTTGTAACACATATACCGAACACACAAGGCAAACAATATAACAAAATGAAATATTTGCACAATGAATTATGCGAATAAAAAAATTATTATAAAATTTTCATTGAACAGCCCTCGAACATGTAAATTCATAATAATTCTATTTATGCAGGTACTCCATTGAATTTAATCGATAAGAAGTATAACATAACGACTCTTAAAGACATGACTAAGCTGGTATGAAATTACTTGTGATACCGAAGTAGGTTGACCCATCAGGGGCCTTAGATTTACTTGATATCAAAAGGGACGCACAAATGACGAAAGTGGCATAAGGTAGGAAGAATTTAGAGAAAGTGCGAGTTTGCTCAGTGTGTGCCAACATTTTTTAATAGAAATGTCACAGATACCAAAATAATCGTCAACTTTTGACGTTGATTCAAATTTGAAAAACAGAAGGGGTATTTATGGCCAGGTATAACGTAATAAATGAAAAGGGGAGTGTGGAAATTAGAGACGATGCACGGGATGAGGGGTGGCGCAGAAAGGTCACAAACTGTTTGACGCAATACACGGACGACCCCTCAATCCAACTGGAAATGTCTGCAAACAACTGCTACGTATATGAAAAGCGGAGTTGCCTGACTACCAGGCGCCACAATCTAACGCTAGGGGGGTTTCCGGACACCCGTTTTCATTTGGAATGCAATGTCCACCTTTTTCAATGCCACAAACAAGAAAAGGAAGTTTTGATCCATTATTGAAATTTCTCTTTTCACTTTTTCGTCTTATTCACCTGCAATCGTATCATTTGGATTGTTTTAGAGTTCCTAATTGTTAAGAAACAAATAATGGGTTCTGAGTTCTGAAAATTACTTTTCAGATTTGAGACTGGCTCCATTACCTTTAATTACCCATCTTAGATTTGATGATAACCAGCCACAGTAACCAACCTGAAGATTGATTGGATGGCTAAGAACCATCTTGTGCCATAACCTACAGGATATGGAGGTGTATGCAATCATTCATATAATATCTGGGTCATATGCACCTGACTGTCTGAAGGCAAAGATCGCACTGACATTATAACCACCAGTAAAATTATTAGCAAGGTTTTTAACTGAGGCCTGGAAAAAGGTGAGGGTGGGAGTTAAAGCAAGAATTGAGCTGCTTAAGACAGATTACCTATTGTACACACATGATTACCTATGTTATATGAACTCAAAAATTTCATTTATTATTTGATACTACTATATCATATGTTTTAGTTAATATAATAATAAGAATTGATTAGTGAATCACTATCATTAGGTGTACAATAATCCAAGCAATAACTTCTAACCATATTAGGTCAATTTCTATTTCAGGCCCGTAGGAGCATATCATCAAGGTATGAATTTTATGTCCTTTGAAGTGAAAATATGGAAGCATCACTGCTTATTTCAAGTGAGCCCATGTATTTATTGTTTAGTTGATATTTACTCAAATTTATCATGCTAATAATAGTACTCAATGCCTAAAAAGTTTAGTATTTTACTTATAAATTTAGACAACTAAACTACCCGATTATAAAAATGTTCATGCCTGAAATTTTATGTTGGGGCACAGAGTTGGTACCGGGTATAATTAAGTTGTCTCTATTGTTCTTTTATAAAACAGATTTTTACTAATGACTACATCTAAAAATGCAGATAGTATGGGACTTACAGCAGACTACCTGACACAAAATTAGGTCCTGATTGAAATCATTATATTGCTAATGATAATATGTACCACACAGGAATCATGATTGCACATCTGCAAAAAGCATGAGGTCCAATTCTTCAATACATCATGCACATGATGCTCCCCTTCCTACCTCTATTTGGGGAAAACTATGAATTATTTCTCAGTGTTCCACTACATTTCACTAACTTTATCTAGGCAAAAGTGAGAGTACTAGCAGGGGAACTAGTAACCCCTAGAGAGCACATCCCCAGGTGGTGGATAGGAGAATACTCTAACTGGTCTACATTAGGTTAGACTGGTGGGTTGGTTAGAAATAAAATACCACACACAGAAAACAGGATGAGGAAGCAGAAATCCTTGAAAAAAATTGATTCTGGTGTCCAGTGTGGTGCCTGGGGTACATACCCTTCTTGATCCCCCTATTTGCAGCCCTGGTGGATCCAATTACACCAGTAGACATCTACTTATAGTGGATATCTACTAAATTCAATGAAATAAAAAATATATCAAAACCACTTTTTAATTTCAATGGATGCTGACACATATGGTAACCAGCTATCTTAGTTTTATAACAGTGATGCAATGGGTATAAAATTTTAATGTAGCTGTAACAATTTTTGTGTTTTCTGATGTATCTGTGACAATTTATGCACATTTCCTGATGACAGGTACTGTAAAGATACTTTAATTAGGTAATGCTGAATAATAAATCATATCACCTATTTTGATGGATACACTAGAATGTGTGTACATTCACTGCTGAAAACATGAGGTATTTTAGTGGATGTCCACAATTAGGCAATGTGTACTTTATGTAGTCTTATTTCATAATCTCACCATTTGTTTATACTTATAGGGAACATATGCTGAGAAAACTGTGTCCTTTCAGATTGTAGTAAATTAAACCTATTATGGCATTGAGCAACCACTACACATTGTTTATGTTGAAATTATGCTTTACTTATTTTCTTGAGTGAACCCATAAGATGTAAGAGAACCATAAAATATTTTTAAAAGTTTTTTTTGTGGCTGATTGAACCTTAGACAGATGTTAACATATAATGAAAACATTCAAGATGTCCTTCTAACCTATACACTGGAAGCATTAATGGCCAAAGATATAATATATCGCATAAGATGTAAACATGCTCATTTATCTTGAAGGTCTTTACTGATTTAATTTTTGTAATTTTCTTTACTCAGAAATTCTTGAAATTTGTATCTCACTATTTCAACAACAACTCTTGTATAATATTTTAGCACACTGAAATGTTCAGAATGAAAATAAACTTTTTAATACATATATTAACTACTGAGAACTTCCTATTTTTAGAACTTGTTTATGTTTGGCTAAAAGCAAAATTTACACACAACCAGGGGCATAGCCGGGGGAAGGGCTGAATAGGCTCTAATGATTGATATTTTACTCCCAAAAGAATAGTTGACTAAGAAGGGCACTATATGTGATTTCACATAAAATAAACATTTTCATTTCTGCTTACAAATATACCAACAAATATGAAGTATTACCAATAAAGACAATAATAAATATACCAAAAACTTTTGGAGGGAAGAAAAAAATCTTCAAGTAGTTGGAAACACTAAGTCCATATTATCACCCAAATTACCTGCTGGTTATGTCACTACACATAACACACACACACACACATCCTAAAAAGGACAGGCATGCAAATAGCATGCTCATACACACAACCCTCCAGACCAAACTGGACAGCTTCATCATTGGGTCACTCGGAGAAAAAAAAAGAATTATCAGATTCTACAGCAGTATATCCTTTTATTTACAAGATTTTCCCCTCAGGTGGGAAAAATACACTTCAAATATGAAAACATCTACTGTAAACCATGCTCTCTTATTCATTCTCTCTGTTACAGAAAGAATGGATACCTATAATTTAATGAGGATGCTTCCAATGCTAAAATAACATAACCGCATCAGATCTTCAGGGGTGGGATATATTTCAATAAGGAAAAAACAATGGTGATCCTTCAATAGATTCATTAGAATAGTTTTAACTAATATGGACTCATTTTTAGAATTTCATTTAAGAGAGCTAGGCTGATTGGTAAGTTAAGGGCTACTATTAGGAATTGTAAAGACAAAGGCTCCTAGCAGGAACTGTAAAAACAAGGTAAGGGGCTCAAAATAAAACATTAAATAATTAAATTACCAAATAAATTGACATTTTGTAGAATTCAGAGCAAAAATTACCCTAAGTTTTATAGGTGCTAGGCTAAGATTTAAGCTAAATATAGGTAGGTACCTATATCTATTATTTGAAATCCATTATTTGAGATCCATATTTAACTTAGACATTAAGAATCTAATATTTTGGAGCATGATACCTGTCCATATTTTCAATTTTTTTAATTCCTCAAGTATGCGTGATGCACCATTTAAATCAAGTTAATTCGATGCCTAGAGGATCCTTTTTGTTCAAGGAATTTAAATTTCTCAGTGTGCCTTTTATTAGATAACTTTTTATTACTATTGAAAAGATGGATGCAAATAGTGTACCATACATGCTAGAGGCATGAAATTAGGTGGACTCAGATGCTGCAACACACATGCTGGAGGAGTGAAATAATTCCAATTAAAGTCATGCTTGAGGGGTTAAGCTAATAATTAATTGGGTGTATAGGGTTTCTATTTTTTTAGGTTAGCCGGATTACCTTCAAGTTTGGACTACTGAATATAAGACATGTAGATTTCATGTTTTCTTGAACAATGATCAACTCGGAACCCTGAGCAGTGCTCAGTGGTGCCCAGACCTAGGGTGGAAATGTAAAGCTAGAATCATTGTTGGAGTGGAGAGTGAAGGAGAGGATTGGATAAGAAGGCAAAGTAAAGAAAACATACAATATTCCAGGGAGAAGAAAAAAGTAATAATCAAAGAAGAGAAAGAGTAAAAACATTACAATGAATGAAAATGAAGGCAAAAGGGAGGGTGACTGACCGTATGCTGAAACACCAAGAACTGGCTCCAGTGGCAAAAATATTGTCTTCCTAGAGTACCACTTCATAATATCAACCATGTTAAGTATACAGTATTTTATTTCTAAGATGTTAAAGAATTAATAGTACATGCATAAACAAAATTTCAATCTGTTTTAATGATATTTAAAATAGAAAACTTGCAGTAAACCTACTTTAATCTAATGGGGGATATCATGCAGGCTTTTTATCATTAATCTTTCAATTATTTTTTTTCAGAGTATCACAAATTATGTATTATTAATTGCACTTTTGAGGTACAGCTTCAAAAAATACTGCTGAGCAAATTTTTTTAAAGTGAGGCATGCTCCTGAGAGGAATGATTAATTATCATAATTGTTATTTATTTACAGTAATCACAAAGTAAATATGGCTACACATTACTCAATTTTAGTTAGAAAGAGAGCATCATAATGTCTTCCATTAAAAACTTTTTTTGACGAAGCTGTAACAAGACCATGCCTGGAGTGTTTAATAGTAATATACCTATATTTCAGGATGGTTTACCTCAGTCTTCTGCTTTTGCCAGACACGTCAAATACAGTTCCAAAACAAAGAAATCATATTCTTTTGCTGCTGGCAGGTATTTTTCTTTTAGAAAAGAACAACTAACACCCACCAGATCCAGTCTTGCCTCATGGCAACTTCTACTTACAAACATTCACTTCCAGTTTATTTTCATCCATTATGAGGTTCAGTTTTTAATTGCAAACTGGGAACCCACAAGGATATTTGGCACATGGGGCTGCAGAGCTAATAGGTACCTAATCTTCACTTTTAATGAAGCTTAATAGCTAACACTCACTTCAAGGACATCTCCTTTGTTCTTTAAAACTTGAGGAGGTACAATTGTTTTGCTAAAATGGCAGGGAAATATACAAACATTAAAATGGCCTGTTGTATTTGATTGAACAATTAACGTCACATTTATAACCCAAGATAGCATTTTCTTCCAACCATGCCATCCTTGGGATATATGTCAAGTATTATCCATGAAATTAAAAAGCTTTACCTTAACATTTTACACACACACTTCATATGCCCACTTGGAATTTTCATCAAGCACTGGTAAAGCGAATACTGGTCTGTCAGCAATTATCATCACACCTAAATCATAGATAATCAGGTTGGACTCTATGATTTTTGCACCGTTCAACCACATAGCACCTATGAAAATGAAAATGCATTTTAATATAATCATATACTGTGAAATGCCAAATAAAATAAAAGGTAAAATATAATGTAGCACAGAGAGCTCGCGTATTTTGATTTCATCTAAATAATGAATGTGAGTTTAGGGAGAGTGAACATTTTCCATCAACATGTAATTAAATACCTAGGTCTCTTATTCTTACCAACACAAAAATTCAAACATTATGAGTGAGATAACTCAGTTGTTGGCTATCATTGCACATAGAGAAATAAAATAAGAATACAACTTGAGGCTTTCTATCTTGTCAGAAGAGCATGGGTCACTGTGCTGCCCCAAGAATGGGCCCAATGCATGGACTTTTTCTGTCTGTAATTTTGAGGCAAATTAGGGCTGGGCTGAGTTCCATATCTCCCACAATTCCCCATTGGCCCTCAACAGTCTGTAAATGCTTTAAAAATCTATGGTGAGATATGATATACATATGTCCTATTGGAGAGGGAGAGCTTGCCAAGCAAGGTGAGGAAATGTTCTATCAGCCTCCCTGTGAAGTCACCAGAGGTGAATACCAAATCAATATTTCCTAATTTTTTTTAAGCTATAGAAACTTTTTTACCTTCAAGGAAGGTCAATCATCATATAAGAGTCAAGAATGAGTAAAATCCATCAGTAAAATACCTTCACTGCGGCATACAGAAATGGTCTTGTTTCCCAAAGTAGTAAAATTAGCTCCAACTCTTAGCTCTTTGTCTGTGATACGCCCCACAACCATGTGATTGTAGAGGATACTCAAAGCCCAAGAGTCTCTTAATGGACCTTCTTCTGGAAAATTTGCTCCTTCTAATCCTTTATCAGTTGGAATAAATATTGTATAACCTGGAAAAAAAACAAAATTGACCTTAAGTTTTATTTGCCTGATAAAATATTAACTTTTGATGGCTATCTTCTTATTTAATTATAATTGTAAGCTGATGTACTGATATATACACTTGATATACACTTGATATACACTTGATATACACTTGATATACACTTGATATATACACTTGATATATACACTTGATATACTGATATACACATTTTGCAGCGAAGTACCTACCTAAATTTGATAGAAAAAAGTGATCTTGGTGCAAATGTATGTAATAGGTTTTTTTAACACTTCCCTATTTCAACTGTGTAGGTCATGCCTAGCAAATAAAAACATTAACTCTGAGTTGAAGTAGGAAAAAAGAGAAATTTATAAATTTCGAGAAAAAATCATAATGTCCAATGAAAACATTGTGCATGAAATAGAAACACCATCTGGATAAAGATAAAAATTAAATTCCTTATAAATTTTAAAAACTTCTTATTATTCAACAGAAATACTCATTCTACATAAAATTACCAATGTCTGTTTGAATTAATAATAACTGATAACAGTGAGTTATACGAGAGGAAGAAACAAATTCAATTCAACTAATTTTTCAAATGAATCAAAATGAGATCAAAGCTAATACATAGCATAGTACATTCTATTTCTAAATCCAGTAACTCTTAAAACGAGGATAAACTTTATTATTTAGTAAATTCAATGTTTTTCAGCTCAACTTTATCATTTACTACACAGCTTGTTGATAAACTCATTGTTCTATTTATTGCTGTAATTAGTTTAAAGCATTGGATATTACCTAATATGCACATAATATATGTTATGTATGGAACATTAGTGGATGGTACCTAAGCTTATATAAGTTATTAATTATGAAGAGTTGAATTAGGTACATTCAGACCAAAATCTTCTCATTTTATGGCTTAACTTTTTATTAGGATAACTTTTTCAATAATTTAATTATTGTGTAATACATAACTATTACCTTACATCTATTGAAGAAAAAGAGTTACTTTAAATTTGGTTTTGAGCTGGATTTATTTGAACCACCTAGAAATGGCATCTCCAAGAAGACCACAACTTGAAGGCATAAAATCAGTTAAAAGTGAATCTTATATTGAACACTGAAATAAATAATTAATGACCAGAGGCCACTCAAATAATTAGCTTATAAAAGACAAACCATAAATGAAGGGAAAATTATAATAAGATATTTAGGAAAAAAGTGCATCTTATGTGCTGTGAACTTTGACATCATCATCCTTTATGCCATGTTTATCATGGCATTTTAACCGCCCTTTGAACTTCCAGCTGGAACTAGTTCCTCATAAGGCAATCAATACATGCAGCCAAAAATACAAATGACAAACATTTATATGAAAGATAATATAAGAGCAATGTTTGTGCATTTTACATAACAGAATTGGTACTAGAATTGAAAAGAATGAATAAAAAGTTAGCATTGAACCTGGAATGCTAGATTACTTTGGACATGCAGAAGACTGGAGGTCCTGAAAGTGGAAGGCAAACGGAAACTACAAACATTATTATCCTTAGTAGTAGGAGATCATACAATCTTTTCTTTTTTACATATGTGAAAAATTCACAATGTAAAAATCATTCGCTTAAACTGGGACTTAAACCCAGATCCCTCGATTTCCAGCTGAGCACTTTAGCCAGTTAATCTACCCAGGCGTCCCCTTACATTGTTTCTTTTCTTTTTAACAATGATGCAATATAACCCTCTCATGTAACATATCTTGGGGGAAAATTAGTCCAACATTTGAATCTACATCTAAAGAATATCCATGAGTCACCAAAAGTATTCTTTAGGATTTGATGAGTTTCAGCAGCAGCTTTCTTGAACTTGGAACAAAAATTAATGCAGTTTCTTTGCTCCTTCACATCAGCCATTTCACAGAATTCCCAGACAGTGAAGAACATGGTGTAGTGACAATAAAGGAAACTGCTTTCAGCTCTACTTTGTGGAAATCCAAAACTATAATAAATGGTAAGACAAAATTTGCTTTCCACATATATACTTAATTAATAACGACCAGGTTTTAATACATAGTAGCATCTTCAGGTGACAAAATATAGAGAGTTCATGTTTATATATAATCAAGCTAGGTAGGAGTGAGGAATAGAAGGTGGTGGGTAGGGGAGGTGGGGAAGGGTAGTTGGAAAAGAACAAAAGGGGATGATCGGTGAATCATTGGGTGCTGGTGCATCTTCAGGTGAGGGATTGGGGGACAGTGAACCGTGTACTGAGGAATGACGCTCTGTGGTAACTTTTCTACTAAAGGTGTCTTAAGGCTGGGGGAGTGGGAAAGGGAAGGGGAAAGATAATGAGGACCCCCATAAGCACAGGAGGTTGGAGGGGAGGAAAAGGATGGAAGTTAAAGAATTGAAGTTGCATAAGGGGGGAGTGGGACAAGTACAACTGTTCATTGACCAAAATACTACAATTGGACCTCAATTGTTGAAAATTTTCTAAACTCTCCAATTTATCCAGTTGCATTCCCTTGCTTTCTTTATGCAAAATTTTTGGTAAGAAATCACTTGTGTGGTTGTGTTCTATGAGATGGTTTGCAAAGTGGGAACTGCAGTTAGTGCTCGAAAAGCATACTTTGTGTTCCTTTATTCTGGTTTCAAAATTCCTCCAAGGATGTCCCATATATATTGCTCAACAAACTGCGCAGTTTAGTTTTGTATACTTCAATTTGTTGAAGAGTATTTATGTGATATTTGAAGTGGCAGAGAAAATTTTCCAAAATCAGAAAAGCAACATATTATGCAAAGAGACCTACGTGTAGGAGTGCAAAGATTTCATCCAGTCCGACAGCATGGTGGTTTTGCCTAAAGGCCCAACTAGTGTAAGAAATGGTTATTCTACACCCATAAGGGTGTAAAATAACCATTGCTTCTTGCTCTGCGATTTTCCTAAGACAAGTGCCAAGACTCACAGAGATGAGCCCATTGTTAACTAGGTAAGTTTTTTGTCTTCCCTAAACACAAAAAAATAATTTTATCATTTAGCCAGTTGTGTCAAATGTTTCTACTGGCACATAAGCAAAATACTTTATTTAGGCATTACTCAAAGTTTTCCCCGAAATTTGGGAGTAAGAACACAAATCAAACTTTTGAAAATGCTGTCAAAAATGTGCATCATGGTTTCATTTTATGTCAGCAATCTTTTTTGTAGTGTTCCCATATCAGATGCCCTCTACCTTGTAGAAGTTGCCTTGATGAGAACAGGAGCACTGGCTCCAGTGATAAGTGAAATGTGTTCTTTATTGAATATGAGTGTGCACCAGAAGTTTCATGTTCAACGGAAAAATTTACAAGCAACTGGTGATTTAATCCCAACTTTCTCCATTATTAGCAGACATATACACAGAAAACTTGGTTTTAATCAAAACACCCTCTTTGGAAAAACATTCTCCATTGGTGCAGATATGTTGATGACATGTTTTGTACATGGACAGGCCCAGCTAGACAGACAGTTGCACAAAGGTGCTTAATTCGATAGATGACAAGATAAGATTCACCAGTGAGGTAGAAACAGATAAATCCCTTATATTTTCTATATTAAACTATAATCAAAGCGGAAAATAAATTTTATTTATATTATTTAGGAAAAAGTGTTACACTGATAGGTCATTAATTCCAACTCCAGACACTTGGGTGGCACCTTATATGTAACTGGGGAATCAAAATTTAGAAGTGGAAGAGTTATGTCATTTTGGAAAACTGAATCGTTGAAAATGGAAGAAGTGAGTAGGAAATGATTAATAAAACAGCTTAGGCAGAGAAGACATTCTACCAGAAGTGTAATGACAACAACAAAATTCTGGAAGTAAGGAATCAATTCATTAAAACATATATCTGTAGTGTACTTCTCTATGGTAATGAGACATGGACAGTAACAGAAGTAGAAGAGAGAGGGATGGAAGGATTGGAAATGTTACACTAAAGGCAAATGATGGAAAAGAAATTGATCAATCAAGTAACTAACAACATTGTTCCAAGAATAGTGGTAGAAGAAAGATGCCTAATAAAAACTCTTAAAAAAAGAAGAGGCAAACTTATGAGACACATTTTGAGAAATGATGGCTTTGTGAAGAAAGTCATCAAGGGAAAAAAAGGTAAAAATTACAGAGCAAAAATTCTAGATGACACATAAAAAATACAAATAATGGGAAACATCAAAGAGAAAAAAATATGTTTTGATGACACTAGCTGTTAAAAGGATTGTAAATTGAGGGACTGATGACCAATTATGATGATGACACAAATAACTTCTTCATGACATAAATATTTAAGTAGATATACGAATTTAGGAATTGTGAATTAGGTAAATTCCCTTGAAATACTAAGCTCATTCTACCTATCACATTCCTGCACTTACTTGAAAGCCCTTAGAGTGCTATTATGTACTACAATCAACTCAAAACTTGAGTGTTACAGAGCTATAATGGATATGATGAATGTTCGAGACCTGTCGGAGAACTTGAATCTATTTCAGGCCCAGACCACAAACTAAAATACATACACCCTACATTGAATAAGTTTATGGTTAAATTGCGTTTAGCTACCATCTTTTGTAGCTGTTTTTATTTAACTCTCTTCACATACACTTTCTCAGGAAACTACATGTATGGTACCAGTCAGTTAAACTTACAGAAGTTTAACTTTCACTGATTTGTATCTTTCGTTGAATTAAATGCCTGTAGTAACTTGTGACAAAAATAACTCCATTGAATGAAAGTGGTAATTAGCAAACGTTATTTATAAAAAATTGATATTCCAAGACATTTATTATGTATATATATATAATTAGGTATATATTTTCCTACAATGAGCCAAAATGTAATAAAATATTATAATATGTTGTATGGATTTATTAAAATAACTGTTACACACCACACAACAAGACACATACAC
>LYUA01000063.1:799728-812178 GCA_002093875.1 Calopteryx splendens | reverse complement strand
GACCTGGTACCCGAAAAATGGTACATAGCTTGGGTGAAGCTGAGGGTGCCCGGAGGTGTTACCTGGAATGAAACCAAGGCCCTCCAGTCAGTAGCCCAGTGCTCTAACCACTGCACTACCATGCCCCTTACTGTTAGGAAATAGTAAATTACATCCATCATTCTTCAACTGCTATTATTTCTGTGAGGTCTAATCCTTCAAACATTTGAATTTGGTATCCCTCAATGGTCAACTCTTGGCCCTTTACTTTTCATTATTTTCATGAATGAGCTGCCTTCTTGATTAATTGAAAGCCACTCTTGTATAAAGATGACACCTCTTATCTAGTATCTACAGATAATTTATAAATATTTGGTGAAATAGCTCATTCTTTTTAATTTAATTACATGCACTGCTGGCATGCCTCAAATAATCTCGGCTTAAATATTGCTAAAAATTCCTATAATATTTTATGCATAATGAAAGCCAAATTAACAAGTAATACCTAATGTCAAAAATTGTCTGCATTTCGAATGCTCCCAGATCTACAGCCTACAACCTATAAGACAGAAAGGTATTTATTAAGTGAACATTTTTGAATACCAATTGAAGGTATTCCTTCTTGAAAGTGCATTTTACAGGATCTCTGAGCATATAAAGTGTGAATTCTGTTTGTTTTATGTTTTTGCTGGGGGGAGGTTAACACATATCTTGGAAGTGGTTGGTGGATATATTGGTAACCATTGAGAATACCAGTGATGGCTGCATT
Organism: Calopteryx splendens; assembly: GCA_002093875.1. Classification (NCBI taxonomy): domain Eukaryota; kingdom Metazoa; phylum Arthropoda; class Insecta; order Odonata; family Calopterygidae; genus Calopteryx; species Calopteryx splendens. The sequence goes on along the minus strand of LYUA01000063.1, from coordinate 811,430 downwards.
TAAGATCATGGCAGTTGATAGGGGAAGGAAATTGGTGAGAGATTAGACAATGTGACTCAGGTAGGGGGGGTAAGGTGGTAGTTGATTAAGGGTTGGGGTTCATCAAGGGGGAGTGTTGGGAGGGCAAAAAGGTGGGAAGTCGGGGAGGAAATGGTTGCTGTTTTCTCAATGTTAGTTTTTCTGAAAAACTTATCAATTTATACTTTCCAAGCGATGTGTTAACCTTCCACCTCCAAATTTTATGTATATATATATACCCAAACTTCATGTTGTCTTTGCACCTGATAATGTCGTAACACCATCAAATACATCATACCATAAACAAATCTGTGGAAAAGTACCATTGTATCTGTGTTTTAATATCAATATTAAAATCTTCCACAAATTGAAGTCTGAAGATGTTTATTTTATTATTTCTGTGCATTTAGCTATACAGCTTAAAATGATGACAAGGGCACTATAGCAAATTTGGCTTGGTGCGGCACAACCCTTTTAGCTTCAGAATAGAAACACTAAGTGATAATTAAACATAAAAAACTTTGTTTTTCCACAATTTTGTTTATCTTTTATGAAGAATCATTTCCACCAAGTAATGCCCAATACCACCAACTATACTAATAGATAATTTTACACAGGGTGTAGAAATTTCTGTTACCACCAATGTTAAAAGAAAATTCACAGAATTTTCACACACCATTTCTACTTTACATACTGAGCCTGACGAAGCAGATTTTACAATGTAAAAAATCAATAAAAGATCCATTAGAAATGTTTTCATTTTAATATAGAGTAAATAAATGGGTAGGTTATTATGACTGAAAATTATCATTCTTAATCATCCCAGGAATCATCAACTTTAAAATTATTGTTAAGTGTGAATCTGATTTATTTTAAGGAGCAATGAAAATTAGACAACCTTTGAGCCACAAAATTTTTAAAATTCAGCCAATACAATTACTTGCAAATAACAGAAAAAATAAATAATTTATAGTTTTATTACCTTTTACCCATTGCATGTTAAGGACTCTTCCTGATAAGGTGGTGAAGTTCCCTTCTAACTTTTCTGTTGAGGCTGAGTTGGAGTCATTTCTCATTCCATTAGGGAGCGTAGCTAATTTAATCAGAGAGAGTGCTGACTTCCCCATAACTATATGACTCAATAGAAGATTCCTCAGAATGTGTGGTCTAACTAGGAGTTGCTCTAGTGGAGGCACAACAGGTCCCAGAAGTGCTTCATTGTCAACTGGGGCCAATATTACAAACGCATCTCCTGTATAGGATTAAAGAATAAGAAAATTTCAATTTGATCCAAAAAAGAACATGAAATACTTTTATTATTATTTTATACTTATTAGTATTATTATTCACAGCAATAATAAACAAAATAAAATAATCAAATACTTTTGCTTAATGGTGGAAGTGATGTACCAATACAGTCGACAGCAATGTTTTTAAATTTAAAGAAAATAATTACCCTAATTGCTATTGCATGAGACTTGACTCTGGAATTTTTGCAGCAAGTACTTTGGGGCAATAATCACCAGTGATTAAGTTGGGAAATATGTAGTTATATAGATTTGGGGAGGGAACCTTGAAGCTTGAAGGCTCCCTCTCCAAGTCCCCTTCCCTCCCTTGAAAGTCTTGAAGCTTGTCTTTGTCATTCAGCATTGTAGGCCTTAGATTTTGGCTTATTGAAAGAGTAAAAAAATTGTTTCAAAAATCAATGTGTGTTTATTTTCCATTACTTTTAATTTAATATTAAAGTTTAATTTAAAATATCAAAGAGTGAAAAATGATTCAATGAAATGTTCATCCAAAACTAAATGGGCAGAAATGGAACATAAGGAAGTCATCAGACCTATTTTGACATCATCTATGTTCATGATTTAGTTGCACTGCAACTCAAAAATGTATGTTTATATTTGAGTCTGCCTGGCCCCACTACTGCATTGGGCTGCTAGGTGCAAGTTTGTTGCTACCAGGTAGACCCCTCGATTATAAACCTTGAACAATGATGCAATGAGATTTCTACTTTAAGTGGGATTTGAGAATATATATGTACCTAAAGTGTACCCATATATTGATTAATGGCATTCTTTTATTCCGACTCCTTAACCACATATAATGTCAAAGAGTTTTCCTTAGAGAAACTGTAATATCAAAACTGATGTAATTTAATTCTCAGCAGTATTATACATCTTATAAGTATCATAAATATTTCAAGTTTAAGGGAAAGGTGTGAAAAGTTTCTATGCAGAAACTAAAAAATGAAAAGCAGTAAGCTCTGTAGATAATGCCCATGAATGAGCTTATAAAGCAGCTTATATACTGAGAAAAGAAGGGAAACAATTAAGCAATTCAGTATTCATAAAGAATACATTTTTGAAGTTGTAAAATGTTGAAATCCTGAAAGAAATTCAAAATACAAACAATTACTACTAATAACTACTGCAACGAGAGAGGATTAGCCCTCATTAAAAAAAACAACTTCATATCCTTGGTACCAACTCCAAAAGGTAAATCATCATTTAATCACATTGGATGAATCAACTGATTTGACTTGACACTGAAATAGAACTTGTTCTACATTCATGGCATTACATAAGATTTTCTTTGCTACAATGATTTAGGTACTCTCACAGGAAAGCCACAAAGAAGAAATGTCTTCAAAAACTATCAAGATTAATGCTATTAAGTTGGACTGAATTTCAATTATTTAGTGAATGCATGTACAGACTAAAACAGAAATTTTGAAGGCTTTATTGTACAGGAAAAATAAGCATTTTGAGTAGGTAACAGTTAGGAGCAAGTTCTAAGTATCTGTAGCTACAAATGTGCAAATTCGACAATGTATTGCCATTTTTGTAACAAGCGGTGGACTATAAGGTATCCAGTATGGATTTGCCATTTTACTCAAAAGTTCATTAACTATTGCAGAGAAAATTAAAAGCAAAAATGTTATCCTTGCAAGAACAAATAGTTAAATTTAATGAAAAAAAAATCAGCAATATGGATCCTTTGCAGAAGGTTTCTATTTCAATACTGCATTTGTGTGATATCATGTGCATGCAAAATTACTTGAATATTTTTTTACAAGGTGAAACTAAGTTTAAAAAGATTGCACATGAAAAAAACCTGAGGATTTCAAAAAAATTATCATTTTTCAACACTCTTCTCCTTTAAAAGGAAATTTCACCTGAGAATGTTCCCCATTAGCAAAGGCGATTAATAAACAGAGGGATTTATGCAAATAATTTAAGAATATGTAGCTGTTATAAACTTAATATTTGTAGAATATAATAATGGAAAAGAAAATGAATAAAGAGGTTTTGCACATGGTAGGGGACGAGAGAAGGCTATTGGGAGAAATACAAAGTAGGCATGAAAAGTGGATGCAGAGCATATTGAGTTGCAATAGATTGTTGAAGACAATGATAGAGAGGAGATTATTGAGTCAGCGAGGTAGGGAGTGGAAAAGCTTAGGTACATTGCATGGAATGAAGGGTGGCAGGAGGTATGTGGAAATGAATAAAGGGTTCATGTAGGGTTGAGATTGTGAGTTCATCAGAAACCTACACCAACCATTATATAACCATTAATAATAATAATGACAGGTTCATGTACCTTGGCAATCATGACATCAAACTCAAATTAGCATTTCATCTTCATTTAGTTGATGTCGCCAAGGCTCCTAAGCAACTAAAGAAGGAATTGAGCTCTCAGAAGAAAACATTTTTCTCATTTAATACTATGTAAGATCCAATTAAAATATGGAAAAATGCTAGAGAAACCCATACTTCTGATGACATGCACAACGAATGCTTTCTTGCTTTTTTACTACTTGTTATTGAAAATCTAAATTCTCCTATATGACCCAGATAAAGATGCCATTGAGGTCACAAATGATGGATACCCATCTAGAGGATCAGCTGAAACTCTAGACCTCCAAACTGGAATCACATATTCAAAATCTTATCTACAAATATTAGTCTCAGCATAGACATTCAGGCCCATATTAATAGTTTTCTCCCAGCTCTGAGAGCTTCCAAGGAGTCTCCTGCATCAAAATTTCCCACGGGTTTTCCCACAGAAGGTATAATAGGAAAAATATTGGTATAGAAGGCATAATATTGGCCATTGAAACCCATTTGCTATTTATTTATAGGAGATTTTGACAAAGGAGACTTCTAGGAAGCTCTTAGAGCTGGGAGATGGATTTTTGGATGGAGCTGGAGATTAATACAGGCCTTAAAGTTAATTAACATTAAAATGAAGAAAGAATTTAAATTATATGTTTTGTCATGTGAATTTAAATTATTAGGAAAATAAATTGTCAAATTATGGGCAGTAAAAACCAATCTGTGCAATTATTGATCCTAAATTCAATTATGTGGCAAAAACTTTTTTAATTGCTTTAAGTAATTACATAAGAATTGAATTTTTTCAAAATAATGTACAATTAGAAGGGCATCTAACTGAAGTTTATTCGATGAGGCCTCGATAGGTTACAGCAAAATGAATGTGACCTAACAACATGAAAAAAGTTCCCCACCCCTACTATAGATGCTGCAAGAAAAATTAGCATAGTGCACATGTCAACACACATTATGACTATTCATATTTTCTTCTCTAAGTGCCTATCTATCTAACCATATCTTTCTCATTTCAAGGACTGCACAATAAATATTTACATATTTTACATTTATGTCAAAATGTTATTTAAAAATAACCAAACATTTCCATCTTCCATCTAAGAGATAAACTCACAGATAATAAAAAAAAACTATTTCAGCAAAAAAAATACATGTTAACAGAATATATTCTATTCATTTTAATGGCTTTAGGAAAACATCAGATATTTTAAGGGTAATATTCTGGCTACTGTAATTATTCACATTTTTGTGCAAATAATATGCTTTTTTTAAATGTTACGAATGATACTTCAAAATTCTTCAATTAATGCACATAATTGTATGGAGTTCCCTCATTCTCATTGATGGAAAATATAGCTCCAGGCTTCAGTAGGAACCCTGCTTACATCAATGCTACCCATGATGGGCTAGTGGCAAAACTCCAGTGGTACTTGGACAGAAGATTTATAAACTGACTAACTTGACAAATGTGGCTTAAGTAATTACTTCATAAAAATCAATGTAATACAATTTTTGAATATTTTCAGTGAAAAATGTGAATTGGTTTTCCCACAATTTTGTATTATTCCAAAATATGGTATGACCTAATATAGCAATAATATGACTCTCTGAAGCTCTGTATTATTCTTGGGTTTTCACTGCATTAGTTAGCTTAAATTTACAACAGTTAATAGTTTTTCCAGCGGGCTGGTGCCTTCAGGTCGAAGATACCTGCTAGAATGCTGGAGAAACTATTGTCAATTCAAGCCAACGAGTGAGATGAAAACCCAGGAATCATATAGAGCTCATCCAATCCACACCATGGAAACCTCTGAATGAATAATACAATTAGTTAGGGAAGAGATGGTTTCACATTTTTTGTGAAACAAAATATTCGCTTCATATGAATTTTGAGTAAAATATTACTGCAAAGTCATTTTGAGTAAAATATTTGGAGTGTCTTTCAGAGATATAGAGTGATGATAACTATTAATTTTTATGTAAGGAGTGCAAAATTCTCAAGGAAGGCATTAGTGATAATGCTTGATTAAGAAAATGAAGCCCATTCAGTGGATAGGTGTAGTGCAATTTTGGAACTATTTTAGTCTGGAATGTTCAATTCTGTGTGTTAATCAATAAAAAAGCCTTTATCATTAGTTGGTTCACCTGAAAATTGAGAAACCAATTTCCATGTTGTGATTCAATAAACAGACTTTTTCTACTGCATTTCAGTAGCAGAAAAGTAAAAACAATGAAACACCAAATGAGATGTGAGATAGATATGGTAGCTAAATCAGGTGGTAATGTTGCAATTACAAGAACACTTTAACCACACCAGCTGTTTTCCTGACACTATATATTTTGTTTTAATCCATTGAGTGAATGCATTTAGATTTTGTCATAAACCAACACGACTTTATGTAAGGTACATTACTTGGTGGTATTAAAATACTTGCTGAAGTTAGAAAACACTCAACGCATCTGTTTTGATATATGACCAAAATATCTAAATAAAGGAATAATGTAAATTCCTATAAATTTCATCTTATTGATGTTGACAAGACATTTTATTGATCAACAAAGATCATTAGCTTTAACAAAATACTATATTGGAAGGTTCCATTAAATTGGACTGTTTTTCCATCTGCTAGATTGAGGAAAGTCACCACATAAGACTTGCAAAATGATTTATAGCTTATTTGCAATAGCTACAATTGTACAATTTTTGCATATTCAGAGTTGAGAGAGTACTTTCCACTAAAAGGTTAGGTACATCCTGTTGAAATCTTACTATATGTTTATGATACTCCTAGGGTATGTGGGTGTCATAATTTTATAGATAGGTTTTCATATGTACTTTCACTTGCGCTGACAATATGATATGGCAAATGGTAGAGATTACTCTTGAGTGAGTGACACACCACATATTATTAATTTTTATTACACAAACACCTAAATGAAAAACCGTACTCAGGATAAAAATGTATTTACAATTACCTAGCCAAATAAAATCATATTAAAAATATCACATCCTAGGAAATGTATCTATTCTGAATGTAAAAATAACATTCCCCATGAGAACGAGTGAAACTATTAAAATTGCTAATTTGATAGATGAAATTGATGTAACAAACAGTGAGGATCATGATTATTTGCAACATTATAACTAGCATTAACCAGAATCGCCATAGAGAAAATCACTAGAGAGAAGAGCACCTAGATGCCATTTGGGGAGCAGGGAATCATATTCCTTACAGGCATGCCGAGGTTTTGATAATCATTCAGACCTACAGAGACATTGGCAATATCACTACTTACCTTGAACAGGTGGGCTGACATCCACGTCATTAAACACCATCCACAAGGAGAAAAACCTCTCCACACCAAGCTCTTCAGTCAGCTGCCCGGAAATTCCAGAGGTATCCGGGAGCGTTAAAGGCACTGGCTTGATGTACTCAACCAGCTCGTCTCGGGAAAACTTTCCATCTATCTTGCGGGACCTCCAGTGCTCTGGAAGAGTTGTCTGTCTATCGTTCTCATTGTCCTTCCTCAAGTTCTTCTTAAGTCCGGATGATTTCCCGCCGGAGTCACTGATCACCAGTGAATCGTCCCATGGAATTTTTCGGACCTCGTACAAGTTCGCCTGCTCTTGGGAGTGGAGCATGGAAGTCTCCTCTTCCCTCCTCGACCGCCTCATGCGAGAGCCGGTAGCCGCTGAACCTTCGAGGAACAATCCTTGAGCACTCGCGAGGATGAGGAGGAGCAATGCCACCCCCCCGAAGATGGTCTTGGGGTGAGAGGAAACTTTCCGGACCATCGTGGCGGAGGGTGCAGGCCGCCCTGTGGACCCAATGCGATGGGAGTCCCCCGGAGGGAGGCCGCGTCGCTGAGAGCAGCCAAACCGGGTAAGTGGTCGACAGTGGAGAAGGATGCCTGAATAACAATGATAATCATCATCATAATAAAATGCATTCATCGAGGTTGAAATAGTAAAACCTGCTCAAATGTTTGCTTCAGAAAGAATTACCGGAAATCATCCATCTTTAGTATGAAGGTTCCCGATTCGTCGATCGCAGATTCGTTTTGTATAAACATGCGCAAATTAATCTTCTTCTTCACTCTAATAGTTTTCAGAAAAACAAACCCCGGAGTCTACTCCACACTATATAAAAATATATAAACGAAAAATGCAGCTCCCTGCATTGCAAAGCTTTAAGGCCCCTGCCTTGGTGGATAATATAGGATGCGTACCCTTTCGACCAACGTCCTCGCTTTCACAAACTTTCTTCTCATTTGTATTCGCTACTTCAAGCTGCGAAAGAACAATCAACTACGGAATGTAAACAAGGCCAAAATATTTCCTGCCTTAGAAACCACCCACCAATCGTCAGAACACGCTTTCATTTGCTACAAAGGAATATGTTTGCCATCTTTCACTATACCTACTGTGACATCAATTTTTCAAGAAATATTTTAAACTATAATCTAGTGGTTTCGTAGGTTAGGATAGAGCTCACTTCATCTGAAGCTATTGGGCGCATGAAACTCGAACATTCAAGGTAGGGGCATTGTTCCTTTCTGTGTACCGCAGGAAGATCTGGTACCCATAATATCATACAACTCAGACGACTGTGGGGATGACCAGAGGCATGATACAGATTTGAAACGGGGACCCTCCGTTCAGAAGTCGAATACTCCTCCCACTGGGCCACCGATACTTATAATTCAAAATTGAAACATGAGTTTTTAAATTTTTTTACATAGCGTCAGATATATGTAAACAAATGTAGACATACTAAATGTACTACAGCAACTTAGCCTACTCTAACAAGTGTTACAAGAATTACGATGGCGAAAGGGGGAATAATGCTCAATACTTAGTATTTTGATTCAAAACCAAATACAATTAATCAACTTTGTGTATTGTTGTATGTACTATAAGATGTTCCTGGTAGTTCATTCGCCACATCGGATCCCGACTAACCATACTTCATTCCTTTATAACTACTCAAGAATTTCATTCCATGGACAGTCGATTATTTTCCAGTGTTGACAGAAGGATACCAAGGACCATGCTACATCTTTCATTTATTTCGCAAATAGTAATCAGTTTTTATAATAGACATTGCAGCATAAAAAACCACCAAAATGTTTTTTTTAATCTTAAACCAACTCATAGCAAATGGATTTATTCAATAAAAAATAGAAATGGTATAATTTCATTTAATAAGCTTCAGTTATTTTTTACGAGATTTATTTTAGTTATTATTAATATTAAAACGATAAGTTACAACTATTACCACCACTTACCCCTATTGGTAGGGGTATAATCAAAAACTAATTCCGAATATCCAAGTGGATAACCTAACCTACTCTCTCAGCCAAAGTTGACGGGTTCGAATTTCACTCGGAGTACGGGGATATTCGTAAGTACTGCAGATTTTAGATTTTTAAGATGAGTTTAGGGACCTCAGTTATCGAAGGATTTCAAATCTTGTTTACCACTACTGGACTTTATAGCTGAATCTTGGAACCGGAATGTATTTCGTACGACATAATTGATAAGGGTCCTAATGCGTCTCCAATAAATTCTTCTTATCGACCTTAACTTAATCGACCAATTGGAAAGAAATATCGACAAAGTTCCAGAGGCATCCTTCACTGAATTGTGTGAAGCAAATAATCTTGTTGACTGCCTTAATCATAGTAATAGTTTATGTAGTCAATTTTTTCTTAATGTATCGACAGTGAAAATTATCACTAAGCTCATGCTTATGATTCTTCTTCCGACTAAATATGTACGTATTTTAATGTGCCCTAGCGCTCGTGTCTGGAGATAGTAAAATGGAATATTACCATGCACAATATCAGCTCACTCAAATGCTCAAAATAAGAAAGCGCATGGTTGATTCTGTTTAAATGTTTTTCTCGCGCTATCCTGCGTCGACTTTCGCCTCTATTGGCAAGGAGATGCAATAGGTCAATTCCCGCTCATGGTTCAAAATGCGAATATTACGATGATTATATACACAAGACAATAACTTATTTTTATATCACTTTACGCATTTTTTATGTGGCAAATCCAATAATCTTTATTTAATGCATGCCATTATCCAATTATTTTCCACGCGCAATTGCTCGGCAGTTTCAGCGTTATAGAATAAAAAGCTAGATGGAAATACAAATACTATATTGCGCCACTGCCATTAAACATTTAAATATGATGCAATTACTTCCAGATATCCATTACTGTAACAATATAATGAACACCCAGTATCCAATATCATAAGACGGTTCGAGCCCATTCCAAGATTTGAGGAGTAGTTCAATACCTACCATCTGTAGTTTCGTCAACTTCCGAGCCAACTAACAACATTAACCAAACGGAGTTAGGAGCACGAACCTACAGGATAGGAGAGAGTTACGGCTGCCCAAACTGATAGAGGCGACCTTTTATTTATTCCAAGTGCGCCTTCTGGATTAATGGCTTCCACTTACGTCAGCGCTCCCTCTAGGAAAGTCCCAGCCTTCTTAGCGACACCAACTGTTTACGGCGATGCACAATGCATACAAAACGTTAACTTCTACCTTTATCCAAGCGCCAGAATGCAGCGTTACGACATCGGCATGACCTTATGACCGACATTTATTCACATATTTTCTCAGCAATACTTACTTTCAATTTGCATAAGAATTCAATTAAATAATATGGCTTATTTTTACTAAGTTAAAATCCGTAAGCATTCAAATTGTATAAAGGAAGAAACATAATACAAAATATTAAATATAATATTGTAACTGTATTAAATATGTAAAGACATGAAACATCCCGAGGCAGGTAATAACTGTAAAATGCAATAATCTCTCTATGACCCCTAAAAGTGGTAAAACATTAGTTTGACCGATTTCGCTTTCGTGTTTACAGAGGTACAAAATATTAAACGGTTCCTTTGCAGCCGCGAACATATGCAAAAGATGCTAATCTGCCTTTAATGTCAAATGATAAGAAACGGGAGAAAGTTGGTTCCATTTCTCAGCGGGATAAACGGGCGTCGACCGGCGTAAGGCCTCGACCGACTTCCACAGCTCTCATAGAATTTTAAAAGGAAAACACTGTGCTTTCACTTAATTTGCGTCCTTTTTCCCAGAGAAAAGAAAATGCATTTCTTTTCTTCTCTAGGAAACATTCAAGGGAGAGAAGTGATTAAGAAAGTTAAGCTTTCTTTTTTTTTGTAAACGGCGAAAGTTTTACTTTAAAAAACAATGACCATCGATATGTCCTAGCTCCCTCTAAGGCTATGATTAGAAGTCAATTAAAAACTGATAAAATAATATTTTTTTGATTGGGTGTTACTAGTGCTTCAATTTTGTCCAGGAAGCACACCAGTTCTATTGTACGACGTACACTTGGAGGGCTTCGTCCCGGAAACTTCCCAATTTAAGACGGGACGCACAAAGGCTTTGGAGATGATTGACCGACGGCGACATTTCACCGTCCCCATCACAAAACATTTCACGATATCACCATCTCACTGTTAAAATACTGTCGTATCGTTGTCCTCCCCTTGAACTCATTGTAGCAATCCTGAAGCAGTGCATGTCGCCTCGGTTCCCGCGACGTGAAAGACCAAGAAAAATAACGGATAATAATATGAGCTGTACAACGGAAGGCACCCCCCCGCACCAATTTCACCCCAAACGGGCCTCGTATCCTCCTCGACCATGGCGGCTATGGAAGCTAGATTGCGGGTAACCCCATGAGGATTTCTCGGGGGAAGCGATCTTATCACTCTCTCGTTGAATCAAGGGTTCGCCTACCTTGTGGCAACCGAAATCCTCAGGTATCCATTCTGGGTTCCATGTGGACCGCAAGCAATTGTTACCGCACGACTTGGAAACGCCAAGCGAACTCACATTCACAACAACGCACTTCCAGGTATTCTCTGCTTCCACTTGACAGCAGTATGTCTATTGCGGCGGGGTGCAGCTGTAGGATTGTGGTCGGGTTCCCCGCCACCGGAGGCCTCACTCCTCCCACCCCCCCTCTCCACTCCCCCCCTCTCTCTCCCG
>LYUA01000063.1:786359-798476 GCA_002093875.1 Calopteryx splendens | reverse complement strand
GGGCTGCCTGTTTTACCCGCAGGCAACAACACCTCTGAGAGCCTCCTCTCTCTCTCTCTCTCTCTCTTCCCTTCTCTCCCTCTTTTACCAAGCTTTTCTTGACACACTCCCTCACTCGACTCACGGAAGCTAGATTCAGCAGTCAACAGCCCTTAAGTCACTTAGTAGTCCCTCGTTATCCGGGTTTTGCCCGCAACCTTGGGATCCGAAATATTTCGCTCTCACTCTCTTCGGGCGCGTCGTGAGGCCGGCGCGGCGGATTTGCCGCTGGCCGCTGAAGGGTGAGTCCTAAAAGCATTTGGTTTCGACGGGGAAGCATTTCGCTTATCGCGCACGTTGGTCATGCATGCTTCTATTTGAATCGGAGGAGCAGGGAACGAGCGCTGGAAAGCATGCGGCAGTCCAGTCACGATTCACGTTGTCGGAGCGAGGACATGCAAGTAGCGATCATTCTGTTGAGTCCATTTTCCAGCGGAATGCGGTCCAAATGTATGTCCTCGTAAATTTGTGGTAATGTACGAGTTAATGAAGAGTTTTATTTTTACCATCATTTATCTATAGATCCGAAAAAGATGGCACCTCCTTTGATGTTCAAGGTGCAAGAGTCAGTATTATATGATACAGAAGGCAATAAAGAAAAATATGAGAAAATAATGGAGAATTGGTCTTAAAAACTTATATCACTCTCTATGAAGCCAAGCACATCGAATGAATAAAATACGCAATCAAAGGCTCTCACCGTCAGATTATAATAATTTCCATCAAAGTTTTGAAGATTGCATTTAAAAGAGTACCGGAAAAATAACGACGAAGCTAATTTTATACATTCGCTCGGTATGAATACCAAAAAATAGATAGTTTAAATTTTTACTAAAAAATAGATAATAAAAAAATAAATTTAATTTTTAAAAAATCGAAAATTTTTTAACATGAAGGTAGGTAGAAGTTCCTTTATAGTGATAAGTATGTGATTCTTCTTCATGTGAATTGATAGGAAACTGGGTTTTACAAAGCGGTTGATGGACCAGCAATTTTTCCATGCACCCAAAAGGTATGGAATATACTGCTCACTTAGTTAGTTGTCTCAGGTGAGATCCGTGTTAGCTGGAAGTTTTAACTTGTGCATTTAATGTGTTATTACTTATTTTAAATGAATGAAATACTACCTGGTAAAGGACATTTCCGTAGGGAAAGGTTTCATTTTTCAACGACTTTTGGGTATTGTATAGCGTTAGTCTCCGACAAACAAGTTATTTTATATTTCAATAATTTATTTAAAAAATCAACAATTTTTTAAAGAATAACAGTGAAATTTAAAATGTTGGAAGCATATTATCCACAACCTCGAGTTTTTACTGAAATTTAAAATTTGTTCCGCCCAGATAATTACAGGTTTAAAATGTTCGACCAAATGGAAGAGAATTTCTATTGGAACAGAACAAATAATAGACCGACGCATTAGGTACGGTTTATTTTGGATCACATCATTACTAAAAAGTACATGCAATTATTTTAAGACGACGACCTCACTCATATTGTTCCGTAAAATGCGTAAATCGGGGCGCTTAATCCAACAAACGCTGCAAGTAAATTATTGTCATTATATCTGCGGTTGGGTCCAAAATGCACTGGAATAATACACAGCCATTACATATATTAGACTTCCGTTTGTTCATACGCCGTATCCACCACTCATTATTCACAACATTATTCAACAATCATTACATTCACGCCGCGGGCCATACTCGAATTTATTTCGTACAAAATTGGAAAACGCCTAAAATTAGTGTATCCCCTTCTTGATAAACGTCGCCAGCAAGCTGATACGCAATAAGTTGACCTTGAAAACGGCCACTGTGCGTCTGTGCGAGAGGTCACCTTCATTTTAAAATTTAAAAGAAAACTATTTACTCCCAATAAATCTTTCCCTCTAATTGTAAGTTATATTCTCTAGCGTGCTCAGTCGTGACATGTCGATGGGACAGGAATGTTTTGAACGCTTTGATAGCTGGAGACCGAGCGAAAGGAGGGCTTGCGTCTGTCGTGGCCGATTCCAAAGGATATATGTAATCGCCATGTTCAGAATAATACGCTATATACTTCCTCAGGCACGCAAGCGCCATTTTAATGGGAGCTGTGCATCGTCTTGCGTCAAATTTCCAGCACCCAGTTGGAGTTGGCTTCCCGTGTTTCACTTTAACTTGGACTTCACGAAACATGAACGATCCCAAATCGGAGATGAATAACGCCTAAGAAAGAGTTATGGTACCTATAGACAGCAGACGAAAATTAAATCGACGAACGATTTGCCACCCTAGACCACGGATTACTTCCAATCTGTCCTCCGCCAAAATTCCCTGCGTGACATTCTTTATTTCAGCGTCGGGAGCCCAGAACGTCCAATGAATTGGAAGCAGCTTGTGGATGTCCTTCACCACTGCTGTGCAACTTCCGATTGCGCTGCAAGATAAATCACACAACTTTTAGAACAATTAGACCACAACTGGGGATATTTATGTTACCGTTAACGCCAGTTGAAACGCACAGCAGGATAATCCCTTTAATTTGTTTTTTATTTTGCTTTTTCGGTCATTTATTCTCGCCGTCCTAACTTTCGGGAGAAAGGTTTCCCAATAAGCACCCGCAAATGATTAACGTCACAAATACACTGAATCATACGCCGGAGGGCATGGGACATTCAGAACATTGCAAAGTTTTTTCACGATGTCCCAGGCCGTGTACCACTCAGTTTAATCGGAGAACATTTCGCATACGAAATTCTGCTTCCGTCATTCGTTTTCCCTGAACCCAAACCTTTTTTTTTTCGATGCAGATAACCTCTGCCGTCGAAATCCCTATCGTAAGAGTCGCACTCGCCAAATTCTTACTATCATGGGCTCATAAAACAAAGTGTTACGTCATCGTCCTTCAGTATTTTAATCTGATAATTGGTTGACTACAACCATTAATTCTTTTCTCTCTCTCTCTCTCTCTCTTCAATGTTAACTCCCTTTCGCCCTTGATAAAGCCCTGTTTCGTCTTACATTCCTCACAAACTTGGTCTTCACATGAATCTTCATGTGGAGCTTTATTTTACATCAATATCGTCTTCGAAACAAATCATATCATATCCAGATAGACCCAATCCATCCTTTAAAGTCGAGAATGGAAGCTAAAGAAATAGACACGACTGTTTCCCATCAGCATTCTAAATGGTTCTGAATTTGATCTTCAGAGTGATATTTTTCTTAGAATCTCTTTTTGATCACATAGGGTGAAACTGAAGAACTAAGAACCAATCATTATGGACCACTGTTTCTTGAACAATGGGCCAAGATGTACACTACGTAGAAAGCTATAGGCTCCGAAGTTTTGGAACTATTAATGAAAGAATAGAAGGCACGACCTGTAAGACAAAGTAAATGATGGCCAGGAAAAGCATCAATAGAATCTGGTATACTTTAAATAATATGTACCTAGAGGCTAGCGAGCAAAGTTCGAAAGCATTAATGGAATCTGCAATAAAGTAACCAAAATAAAATGCATGAAAGCTGAAGTGCCAAAAATGACATGGGTGAAGTTTTTCCTATAATTTTCTATAGCACATTCAAGGTTTAATTTTGGTTGCTCTGGTGACAGAAGCCATTTTTCAATGCTCGGAAATTAGAGAATATTCATTATATCACAAATTAATATTCATGATGAATTTGGGTATCGAACTCGCGCCATTCGGTTTAGACAACTTCTCATCTGGCACGTGGGCCACGAAAATCCAAGGAAAAAGCCAAGATTTCTAAATGTTGAATTGAAAGTCGCGAGAAAGGAAGAAAGGATACGATCTAGTAATCGAAGAGCTGAAGAATGGTAGCGAGTCTAAAAAACGATAACAAATTAACTTTATGGAAGAGCAGGTGAACCTGGAACAGAATGATGAGTATATGTTAATGTTTGCTAAGAATTACAAATTGCTTTGTGAAGTTGAATTCTCTCTCACTATCTCTGAGCACAATTACAAATCCGACTGTGCTATCGCTATCATTATTACTGAGTGCTAACACAATATAGGTGAATTTTAAAATATTCTGACGCCTTAATGCTAGCCAGTGGTCAGCGATCTTTAGCCAATGTTCAATACTATCAGATTTTGCATTAATGATTTCATTTATCATAATAGTCATCGTCCAACTCCCCATCCTGAGACTGATTAATGCATAGGCTGAGGGAGAATGTTGCGGAGCACAGCGGCTTTTTGAAATGACGTGAAAATTCTGGACGGGAAGAGATTAAATTTACTGTCCAAGAACAGTGTATGGATCTTAAATTAATGGCATAAGGGCCAGATGTAACTGGGGAAGCACATATACTTAATATTAATAGATAGCAGATGCTCTGATTAGACTTTTTTTTCGCTATTCTAACGGTTTCGTGGATTTCTGTGAGTCGGAGTAACCAAGTTACCAAGACCATTGAAACTACGTGAAAGATGTTACCTATTCATTTTTCTTCCAAACCCCATCATCGAATAATCAATTTCCCGTAATGTATGGTGACCCAACTCTTCCCGCCACCTGCATCTGTGGTGGCTGACAGGGATAAATGTATCCGCCCCCTCGGCCCCATGTAGCTATTTACTAATAGCACCAACTATCTACTAGAAGCAGTGATGGCAATTAGGTACTCTTTGTACCTAGTCTCTCATACGTGGTTCATCAACTCGGTTTCCAAGAGTTGACTTTTGACCTTCACATGAGCTGCAAAATACTACGAACATTATAGAATGTTACATGATCCTAAAAAATATTCTTTCAGGTATAATGAAACCTATTAACGCCACTAAATTAAAAATAAACAGGAACTCGATCATTTTGTGCCTCAAAATAATGTCTCCGAGTGAGTGGTATTGTTACTCATGATCCGCAGCCACCAAATACGCCACTAATTGCGAACGGATACCTGGATTGAGTCAAGATTGATTCCGCGGAATGTTCGGAAAAGAAGAAAGAAAGGATGTTTTTAAACGTTTCAGAAGAATTGCACACAATAACACAAACATAATGCCTGAGAGTCAACCATATCATTATCAAGTTATCAAGTCATTATTCCGAGTAATCCGCTCGGATCTCTGAATAATTCACAATTGCAACGACCGACCGCTTATTGTGCAATGACGATTAATTGCAAGTGTCGTGACAAACTTCGAGGAGCTCTTACCTATTGCGAAGGATTGCAAAGTTATTCAGAAGACTACTCGATACGGCAGGATAAAGATTAGCTACGTTTAGAGCGACCGGATACCTGGTTTTTATAGTACATGACCTCTTTTCAAGAGCGTCCTTGAACGTTCAGGCGGGAATTTGAACCGTTGTCCGGAGTTTTCTATGCTGTGAAAAACATGCATGCCCATGTTCTGTTCATCTGTGTTTACATATGTAATATTCTAATTTTTATTTTGATCAAACGTTTCTCCATAAATTTCGTCCTAAATTTTACTATAAGGTCTGGCGACCCTAGATAGTGTGCAAGAAGATAGTCGCTGCTGTTCTTATCGTTGATTTATTTCACATTGTAAAAAGATAAAGGGAGCATTGTGATTTTTCAAACTCTTTTCCCCATACCATTAATTAATCGAAACACGAAATTTTACTTTACTTAGGTACTTTTTAGTATGTGATATGAACGAAATAAAAATTTCGTTCATTCCTCATACTAAAAAGTACCTAAGTAACGGATAAGTGAAAATAACCAAAAGAGGGAGAGGTGTACTTGAACGAATCAAAACGGACCGTGAAAGGAAATCAGCAAAACAAGTGATGGACAAAAATCTCGATTATATATAATTCTACAAAAATAAATGCATAGATGTAACTTGGAAGCTACCGTAATGACGTGTGATGCGGATTTTAGGAAACCAGTATTTAATGATATAGTAATTTTGGCTTCATATGAACTGTTCGCAAAGGAATGGCAGCAGACGACCACATGATTTATGTGTCAAACTTTTAGGAGTGATTAAATTAGTTTTCGATGATGCTGCACATTTAGGGGAAGAACGTGCATTTAAGTTTATAAACATTGATTCTATTTCTCCTTTTTTGTCCGGGTGAAAATATTGCCAATGCACTATCGTGAATTGGTAATTCTTCTGTGCCAGGAGTAAATTCTCGTGCACTGCACATCTATAGGTATCTTCGAGGAGGACGGGGGATTTCAACGTTTTGTAATACCTACTACTAAAAGTAAAGACTGTTTTCATATAAAAACATTTTCACACATGCTACTTTTATTTGAATTTACTTTTGCAATAACAGACCTTAAAATATTTTTCGACATAATTTCCTCCGTTGTTGAGGCACTGGTCGTGTATGGAGACCAGTTTGTTTATTCCCTCTTCTAAGAACGCCGCAATTTATGACAAACTTCCCCTCGAATGTTGAAGCACCTTCTTGAAATTTCGGGAAATCCATTGCATAGTGAGGCAATCGTGAAATGTCGATTCTGACGAATTTTATCATCAATTCTGCTGACCAAATCTTCATTGACAACAGAAGGCCGCCCCAATCCTTTGTTCATCATGCATATACGTTGGGTCTTCTTTGAACTGTCTTACCCGTTTCCTAACCATTCCATCACTCACCTCACTGTCACCTTAAACCTCAACGATTGCTCAACGAAGAAATTCAGTGGGTTTAAGCTTTCCTGCATTCAAAAATCGGATAACAGACCGTATTTCACAGTCGGCGTGTTCTTCTATTGAATTAAACATTGAGAGCAACAAAAACAGATACAAGTCCCGCAACAAACGATGAAAATTATGTCGAAATAGAGTTAAAGGTAATTAATTTCGTGGAAAAATTAATTCGACAAAAACGGTACTTACGTTTTGAACGCGAGTCATACATACATTCTTAGCAAGTGCGCTAGAGGTCGTATTTCGAGCGTATCTCGAATACGGTGTTTACTGTGGATTCCTTGTCAATAAGAGAGAGAGAGAGAGAGGGCACTGTTGGATATCTTGAGTCTGGAGCAAGTTGCATAGTGCCTCCCCGAACTCTCGTGAATATAAAATTCACTTGCCAACCGAAAGAAATTGTGGTGAGTGTTTGGGGCACCTTTCAAGGTCATGCATTAAGCTCACGCGCGCCATTGTGGGACGCTCTTCCTGATTGTTGAAATACATAATAAACTCAGAGTCGCTTTTTTGTTTAGGCATCGCGCCCACTCTCGCATAAATATATCGTTGCCTGCATTCAAAGTGTGAGGGTGAATAAATGAGCACTCTCTTTTGAATCAGATCCAGATCCTTCATGGGGAAGCAGTAGTACACAGCACGCAGAATGGCGTTCCATTTCCAACTCCTTGCTTAAATTATTTGATCTACCTATCTTTTTCTCAACGAATACTTATACGATTACACTTACATAACACCTGCTTTTGGCCCTATCCTCCTCAAATGCTCCATTATCATTAATTAACAATCGATTTACAGCAATTAAGGTCTCATTCATTGTTTCCAAATTTTAAATAATTGAACCAGTGCTAGGAACTAAAAGAAGACGGAACGAAACTATCAACACGACAGTGTAGACACTTCAAAAGCGCTTTCTCTGCCATTCTCCATAAGAGCAAGCTGCGGAGAGCACTCTGGTACTCAAACTGCATTCTTACTGGCGCATCGTGTAAAACAGACAACAGTACCTCTTGCTTTCTTTTTCACCAAAGTTCCTCCCATTATATTTTCTCATTTGGTCCCATCGCGCTTAAATTGTTTTAGAAACAATTTATGGCAAATTTATTGCATTCAACTTCGTCTCATTTTTTTTAAATTAACACTTTCTCCGATGGACACAAATATTTTCCTCGCGTTCCAAATGTGACACATCGTATTGTATTGAATGCCAATCTTCTAATAATTCAACGGCTCGGTAGCCTAGTTGGTGAAGCGTTCTGCTACCAACAGGAGGGCCATGAATGATGCCATTGGGCAACCTCATCTAAATTCCAAGCGCTGAGATTGTCTAAATACCAGAACTCCGAGCAAAGCCGCAGGTGGCCTAGTAAAAGTGACTGGCCAACATATAAGGCAGACAACAGTAACAGGCTACTCTGATGTACAATCCTGAATAAAGGCGTTTATCTATCTATCTACAAATTTCACCCAATATAGGGATCGGTATTCCGTAGGCTCTACCTTCACCTTTAAAACCAGCCTTCAGATCGATCTCTGAGGTTTTTCTGTTCTTCTATTTCATTGCATATAACTGCAACCTTTCTGATGTTATGAAATTGAGACTTGTTCTGATTTTTATTATATCAGCATAAATAACTTCACCATCATTAATTTTTGACAAAAAATATTAATGAGTAAGAAAGAGTGTAGTTATATCAAAGAATATCAAGTCTGCGTTAGATATTTAGTTTGTTTATTGATATTATACGGGATGTCACTTTTATGGTGATGCTTGATTGGGTAGATCAAAACAATTCGGTACAATTGACATGCGTAGTTTTAATTGGAAAACTCTTTGATCACCTTGATGACTTGCAAAGGTTCCAAGACAGCTAAATACCTATAATCATTTAGTCTGCAGAAGTGTTCTGCATAATTAATAATTTTAAGACTATATTGAAAAAATTGATTCCACAAATTATCTTTGCCGCTAAGATTTGAATTTAGAATGCTCCTGAAACCACTTGCAACAAAACAATATGACAGCAGTCGAGCATTAGTGATATTTACGGTTAGATGCTTTTACCAAAATGTAAGCAGAAATAATTTGTAATATTAAAAATACAATGTTTTTAGTGCACATTTATCACGCTGTAAGTGTAAAGTATTCCTACGTGATAAGTATGTGTGTTTATGAATGTATATATACACACACGCACTCACGCTTACACACATAATAGGTATTGCTAAATTTAAAATAATTCCTAAATGTCAATCAAAATTAAGGTATCAAAGTGTGATTTTTATACTATTGTGCAGAATTGACGCTAAAATTTACCCTTAACCATTATTGAAAATTTGTTTTTTCACTGCAAATAAAACTGATGAAGATGAAACCGAAAGCTTTCATTCAAACAATTTAGGGAAAACCTATTAATTATAAAAAAAGGGCTGGATAAACCATTCATAGAGAGGTGCACTACTAACCATGTACTGACGCGAACAGTGGAAAGACGTTACCACCATACGAAAAAGCCGAATAAAAGTTATGATGAGGTTTGAGAAATTACCCTTTCAGCAAGCGTTGATTGGTAATTGGATGCATCCAATATGCCTTGTTCTCTTCATTTTTCTCATTCTAATCTCCAATCACACTCACAAACACACGCTATCTCTTTGATATTCCTGTTCAAGCTGAGTAAAAATGCCCGACTGCATAATTTCATGAGTGCGCACATCTCGGGTGATTTGGTTAGATTTACGAGTGCGTTACTATGGTCGGGATGATTGCACGGCTAATAATTAGATTCCAGCGGTCAGCATAATGTGGCCACATTAAACTGTTTAAGAAAAGCTCAAAAGTCAAAGTTAATCAATATTTTAATCCGGCATATGATGCGAATGATTTAATGATCATCTTTTAATTTAGAGCTGTTTTTCCCGGAAGGAATTTTTAAAACGTAAGAACATACGCCAGCGCGAAGATATTTCTGAGCAGGGTGGATTCAGGAATGCATCAGTTAATGTTCTTCATCACTTCATCAACATTCCTAAAGATTGTGCATCAATTTCAAACGATCATAAAAACCGGGTTTTCCAACTTATCGATCAATTTAAACTCGTGGCTCTAGTTCCTATTTTCTTCAAGAGAGGTTTATGAAACGCCTTGGTTAAAGGCCTTTCGTTCATCTGCATAGAAGGGCCAGTTTAACAAAACCTTACTCTTTATACATTTTAATTGATAATATTGTTTATTTTTTAGCGTATGTTAACTAAACATGAACTTTACTCATTGACGAATGCCAACATCATATAGACCAAACGTTTACTGTCCATCGCTTCACTTTTCACGAATATATAGCCTATTTTCATAAAATCATCATTCGTTATTGGAAAATTGTTGAACGTGTGGTCTGGGATATTCCACGAAGAGGTCATATGAAGTAATTTTATTTCAAATAAGGCAACAGAGACCGGGGATATAGCTGACCTGGGCACTTCCCTTTGACCAAAAAATCCCTCTTTCTTACCCCATATTTGATTAAGACATTCGTGGCAACCGCAGCCCGGGGTTATCTTTCCTGCGGGTGTACTATAGTGGAGGAAACGCCTCGGCTAGGCAGGAAAGAAACTCAGGCGTATGATACGGCCGTGAATGTTTCGGGTAATCTTCTATATACCAGATATTTTTGTGCGCGCTTTTCAATTTCTTTTCCAAAGCAGCGAAGTATATTTCTATGATCATACTAAGGGGAACCCTTTCATAGTAATACCATAGAGTTCCTTCAATATTTCGGAAGTAAGTTCGAATCGCAACGGATTGAACAAAATGAACGGATCGTTTTAACGCTTTTTTTTGGGAATGAAATTACCATAATTTAACCTCATCATTGTTTACTAATTCACTTAATCTATTTCCCCAGGCCCTAAGTTTAAAATCTATCCATTAAAATTCGTAAAACATAATGCACACCGAGACAAGAAATTAAGAAATACTTTGGGGCCTTGCTACTTTAGGAGAGATAAAATGTTTTGCCGAATTTCATGCAAGACCACAGTTCATTGAAAATTCTTCACAGCCTCATTTGTTAACATACTAAATGAAGTGATTAGAATGAACCTTTAGCGAGGGCAAACATCATTTGAATCCCTTGCAATTTAATAAGCCTGGTCTAACTTTGAATGTAACCGTGTGCTAATCCGGCCCCACATCATTACTAATACTTAAGCAGGAAAATTATAGACAATAGCTGGCCTAACTACGGCCCTTTTATGCCTGAATTTTAGCCTGCAGAATGGAAATACTGTGAATTTTACGAGCTATTGCACCTCAGCTGGTTGCGAATTATGATTTCCCACAGATATTGAGCCCGATTCAGCTTGGAAATCAATACGCTGAGTTTCTCGGAAATATAATATCCTGAAATAATACCACAAACGCCACGAACGTACAAACTTATCGTTTAACAAGACACCCAGTGGCCCATTGCGGTTCAAAAACGTTCTCTAAGATATGGGTTCGTAAATACACCACTGAGCTCATAGCTTAGTCCCAAAAGGATGTAATGCTATGAATTTGGTCCTCGGATTTTCCAAAGCAGAGAGAGAGATAACCATTTTAAGAGTAAGTATGGTTATGATTAATTTTAAGTTATGACTTTACCTTCATAAAGTTTTCAACCGGGGATGACTTTGACTAATTTTACTAAAGACAAGGAAATGCTAATTTTATTATGAATAGAGGTAATTAATAATAAAAAAAGCTAAAGTTAAAGATTTTCGTCTCATAGAACGCCTTTTCCACTCCCCAACGTAATTTTTCTACGCAGAAATTGAAAACTATCCAGCATACACTACTTCAAAATGATATATATCATACATAAAGTTCGCGGGTTGGTATATACCAACCCGCGAACTTTGAAAATGTGTTATTTTATTCTGCTTTGTCGTAGAACAAACTGTTAAGGCTTTAAACATGCACTATCTTATACATAAAATTAGTGACGTGATTTTTAATTTATTGCCTTTAAACAATACATAGTGCCTTTCTGGCGATGAAATGAGGTTATATCTTGAATCCTGCATAACATATGACTGCAAAAACTTCAAGTCGGGCACGTTATGGGACATGGCCAGAAATGAATGCTATACGCAATTGTCTTATTTGTCTTCAGTTTTGGTAACGTCAGTGGGTAACGCATTCGTCGAATAGGTTGTAGCACTCTTTAAACCAGCCAGGCACCGAATGCTGTGTCATCCAATGGTGTTGTATGCCTGTGAGATTTTATGGAAAAATGAAAATCGAAAATTAAAGCACCTAGAACATCCAAAATACGATCTAGTACCACATAAAAACCGGCTAATAACCATGAAGTTGGATTTAATGGGTTAGGGTAGAATTCACCTCATAATTAAGGCCAACGGCGTATGAAATTTAGGGTAGGAGGGGG
>LYUA01000063.1:771566-784119 GCA_002093875.1 Calopteryx splendens | reverse complement strand
CCCAGCAATACATAGAAATAGAAATTATTGCTCAAAAAGATGGGAAGGCAGCCTATTAAAAATTACCCATGGCATTCGCGGATAATGAGTTCCGTTCGTATTGAGTCAGCATATTTTCGTGGGCGGACAAAAACGAGTTGCTAAGGGAAATTCGGCGGCATCCCCTTCCAAGACGTCGCATCGTCATGCCTTTGATCAACGTCGGAAAGATCCCGGCAATCTGGTCCAGAGCTCTTACCCACAGCGTTTGGTGTCCCAAGAAGACCCCAAGCGTGGAAGCCAGTGAGTGAGTGATAGAGACAGACAGCTCCCATCTATCTTCAATAGCCTCCGGCCCAGCCAATCCTCCTCTCACTCACCAAAAGATACACCGCGTCGCCCGCCACCCGCACTCGGATCCGCCGGCGAAACCTCCCCTATGCCCCTCCTCCCGTCCCTTTCGGTGCCTTGCCGCTGTCGCAAAGTCACGGAAGAGCTGGCAATAAAAGAAAATAATAACTTGGGCTGAACAAGGATGCGCGCGAATTAACCGCATCCTGTATGCAAACGCGCACAGCGGCGCACGCGGCTGTCGACGGCGGGTTGAAGGCGGAGGACGCCTCTCTCGCTGGCACCGACCATCGAGCCGCTTCCTCCTCCGCCAATCGGGCCTTCTCTTCCACCTCCCTTGGACTGAGAGGGGTCGAGAGTGTGTGTGCATGAGGGCTCTTGGCAGCGGACGAAATAGCGAAGCGAAAGGAGAGGTGACCCACTTGGGGGTGAAGATTCTTAGGTGATCCCGATTCAATGAAGTGCAATCCTCCAATGACCGTTCAAACGCGCATATTGGTTTTCTTCAGTGGGAAAGTAATCTGGGATAACCCGCAGAAAAAGGAAATGGTTACAAATGCCCTTGCTGAGGATTAATGTTTTCGTTTTTAGGCACCGGAACGTTTGCTTCGTGCCCGAGGATGCGGTCGTTTCTGTGAAATTCAATTATCGAATTTAATCAACAAATACGAGACATCGTACTCGCTCGACTCGTACATTCAGAACATAAATCGTGAAAGACGGCCACCCAAAATATCTGCGGGACTATTTACGAACGTAAATAGTCCCACAGATGCGGTGATGTTCCACGACCAGGATCATTTGCGACAAAGTGGACATTTATGGGTTATTAGACAGAATTACTGAGAAACAGTGGAGAGAAAAACTCGGCGCTGGGACTAAAGCCTTTTCTAAACGAAATGCGAGAAAGGTTTCATGGTGAAACTCTTTATACAAAACTTTAAAAACTTGCATCAATCCTTTTGCCTAACAAGGCCTTTTTGTCCAGCGAAACGAGTTTAGAATTTGCCAAGCAGAGGTCGACTGTATCAAAGATAGCGATTCATCATTCTCGTCCGCTTAATGGCGGACGCAAGTATAAGATAGCAAATAAAAATCTTCGAAATAACAGTTAAAAATCATGTTCTGCATTTCATGAGGCCTTTATGCACTTTTTCTTAGGCCAATGGAAAAAAAACTGTAACTTTAGCGGAGTCATCCGCTGCTGCGCATAGAGAGCGAATAGACCTTTGATTTAGTGATTTGAAAATTCTTACACTTATTGGCACTTATTTGAACTCTTGAGGATGTAAATAGAGTACTTGCGAAAGTAATTGTTTCACTTGTGGAAGAGTTAAAGCTGAAATAGGTCGAACAGGCCTGCCATTTAAAATTATTATATTTTTGTTTTTTATTTCATCTGGGCGTAGAGGTATTTATAGCTCCCATAAATCTATCCCTGCTCATTGGCACTATAACCAACAGTGAATAATGGAACTAAAATTGGAGTGGGAAATCTCGTAAAGGCATTCTATTTTTATCAGTGAATACCTGATTAAAGTATTCAGTGAGTAAATTTCACACCCAGCATTCGCGATTGTTGATATAAATTTTTTTTAATGTTGAGAAGAAGGCGTTTACTGCTGCGGAAGATTCCTTAAGATAAAATCAGCCAATGGGAGGGAGGTGATCCTTGTATTACTTCACACCTCCCTTCCCTCACATGTCGCAGTCCTCCCTCGTCACTTGTCAAACAACTTTCGCTGTACTCCCTTCAATTGTGCAAATTCGCATCACTTTTCTCAGCTGTGCAGTTTGAATATCGACCCTTACACATGCTGCAGAACGAAATCAACGTGTTTTATTGTCTCGGTCAAGTTTATGGGACAAAGCTCGGGCGCTTTCCGTGTGCCTTCACACCCACACCCATACTACTTCCGACCCTCACTCCGCATTTTACCAGTTCCCTCCCCCATTCGGGTGTGACGTGATAGATGAACAGTCCCCAATATGTAAATATGCTAAGAGCTACGTCCCAGGTGCAATGTGCAGGGAAGGGTTGGAAGTAAATTTTTCTCCACTGCCTTTAGGAAAGAAATCGAGCCCAATTGGCAGAACCGAAAATGACGGGTGATATACACGTCGCACGATACGAAAATGTTTATCTGTTCATTGACGTGCTCACGACAGCTTTATTTTTTATCCCCCAATGAAAATAATGGCTTTAAAACAAATATGTGAATTTTTTCTGCCATAAAAAGAGCATTTTTTCCGATTTTTACTGTGAGGCTAAAAACTAATATATCGGATCAACGACAACGGCTTGTTAATCAAAGCCAAAAACATCTCTTGTCATTTACACAAAAGTGGAACCAATTTCTGCAAACATGTTATTTGAAGTGTTTAGAGTAGGTAAATAAGCCGAAATTAATTGTAAATATGATTATTAATTAAATTTATAATGATATATTTCTGCAAAATCGAATAGTAGGGTCGATAGAAAGCGATTCCTTAATTCCATATTCTGCCTACATTTGGAAGGCTGTAGTTGGAATTGAAAATAAAAGAAAATTATTGCATTTAATTTGCAATTAATTTTATGTAAATTAAATTGCAAGAGAAGTTAGGCTAGAGACGCATGGGTTTCCGAGTCCAAAGTGATGGCAATAGCATATATGACAGCAGAAATTTAAAATTTATTTTTCCATGTGAGGAAGGCAGTAGTAGTAAGGCCTAAGGAGAGCAGAACGAGGCTCCTGTCCTGTGCCAACTTAATTGTAAATAAACAGAATCAGGGGCTGAACAGGCTTAAATGCAGGCTCAAATGAACAGGGTTGTAATTAAATAAGTAATTATTATGTTAACTGTGACCAACAACTATGCTAGGAGCTATACCAAGGCGAAATGAAATTTGAATTTATGAGAAAAATAGGCTTGGTGTGCAGCCAGCGTATTGGTTTAACACGCTGAGGACCCCGTTCGATTACTGGAGTTTATTTTTCAGTGTTAATTTCTTATTGGTTGAGCAATATAGAGCTCTCCGAGTCGTTTGGCTAGAGCAGTAAATTATCTAACCATTTCACTATTCCTCCTCCCCTACTCCAACTGTGCGTCTATCCTAAACTGTGAATAACTTCAGCAGTAGAGTACACTCCTCAGTATTAAAAAAGAAAGTGTTCACTAAGTGATAATATTAATGATTTTAACATTCAATTTCATCGAAAATTATTCATCAGATATAAACAGCACTCAGAGCCACAAACATATAGGCAAAATTACTTTGAGTGATGTCGCTATCCTTGCCCCCAACGCCAACTTCTTAAGAAGTTGACATTGAAATTCGTCTGCCGGAAAGAAATAACCAATTCATCAGGGAGATATCCTTTGGCATTTTCGATGCAGTAAACATTAACTGCCCAATGAATAAGATTTCGCATACGTTCGCATTTAAATGATACATACCTATCCGCATTCCGCCAAGCTTCATCACGTAAACAACCTTGAAAATCGTCCTTGAACTTTTCCCATTCACCTTCGCGTGCGCTGAAGCTTCAGCTCTCTTCCATATCTCTCCGTAAAGACCTTATGACTGTCCTTGCCAACTTTCTTATGTAAACAAGATTTTCTCTGGAGCTATTCAATAAGTTATGCCATTTTTAAGTTTTCGAATAAGTCCATGTCTACCATGACTTATTTTTCTATACCATTCATTCATCGATCGCATTAACCTTTTGCTATTGAATAATCTGCCTAAAGAATAATTTTTAAGGTGTTTATTTATAAGGCAAATTCATTAAAACGCCTAAGTAAAAGATTCAATACAAATTATTATTTTGATTGTGTTGCTTCAAGATACCATTATTATCCATATAATATCCCTACACGTCTCTCTATTGCATCACATTTGATCTTACAAATAGGAATACTGGATAATGACCAAGTAAATTAAGTTAACACAAAGAAAAAGTTTTTATGTATTTATTTACTTCACGTATTTCTAGAGTCGTGTAAAATATTTTCCGGGAATGACTGCTGCTAGCCGTCTTATTTAATCCTCCTATTGGCTTTCTTTTATACTTTGGAAACCTAATTTTAAAATGAATCGCAGCTTAAATTAAGGATTAATGCTAAACTTTTCCGGAAATTTTATATTGTCATAGGAGGCACAGTTTGGTTAAAGTTCAGTTAACTTGGGGAGTAACGGGCTCGATTCCACATTTTACACGGCACAAAAAACAACTCGTTCCACTGGCTTAAGCTTTCTTATATCTCATTTACCTTTCACTTGACACAGTTCATAAAATCCTATATTAAAATTGTTGAGGATGTTGGAGGTTAAATAACAAAATAAAAAAATTTTTAAGCCCTTTGCATTTAATTTAAATAAAACGTTCACTACATTGTAACAATATTTATTAGAAACAAGATTCAACATCTAAATATTTAAGCCGTGGCCTAACGTGGATTAAATTATAGCTCGAATCCAACAGTGACTGATTCTCCATCATCATTCTTCGTGGCATCATATCTGCGTGGAGTCAATTACGAAAAGATGAATTTTCATAAGTAAGTAAAGATTTTGGCTAAAGACAGGACATGAGTGACTATAAATATGATGAATGAGGAATGCATGCAACTAAATAGAAAATTGACAGAAAGAGTTCCGTTTATATCCATCTTGGTTAAAAGGTTTATTAGAGTAAACGCTATAAATAGTAAATTAAATCAAGTCCCATTCCTTTAACCCTAAATTCGCTCTTGCTTCAATGAAAACATATTAGAATGTCTCGTAGACGATTTATAAGACGTACTGATTATAGCTAATTTCGGATGAACTGAGGACCCACGGTGCAAAATGCAACATTATTCATCCTTTACTCAAAAACGACATAAAACAGGCCTATGCATTTCACGCATAAAGCTTGCCTCATTTCCCAAAAGAATAGTCTCTCCCCAAATTATACCTATCAGCCAAAAGGAAGAGTGTTCGGTATGAATCTTTTCGTAAGAATATCAAAGTTAATTAAAATCTCACGGTTGTGATGGTCTAGTGTGGCATTGAGCAAGTGTGCTCGGCGGATCTCGTAAATCCTAGGTGAAATACAACCTGCAAATAAGTCCGTGACTTTTCTCATCTTGAAAGTGTTTTGCGAGGGAAACTTGGGGATCCGTTTCCCTCCAGCTACTCGTGAACCGTGGCTTTCGCTTTGTCTTAACGGCCGGTACCCCCGGCAAACCCAAAGGTCAAGGATTGAAACTCGGTCGCAGGCGAAGATCCATTTTCTTCGGCTGGAAATTCTTTAAACCGCCGGAGCGTCTGTACAAAAACTGCTATAAAAATTTTTCGCCGAGGAAAAAAACCAATTATTGCTGTCCCATTATATTCCCTAAGTAAAAATCCGTGTATATAACATTCTAATTTGATATAAACTTCACACCAATAACTTAAAACTTTCAAGTACCTACTATAATTGTCTGCTATGATAATTAAGTATTATTTTCGTTAATAATTATAACCAATTAGCCCATGGTCCGAGATGTGCATCAGGAATAAATATATATCAGTCATGAAAAATATTCGTTACAAAAATTCTATTAGAAAACTTGCAATGCTCTACGAATTTTAGCATCAACTTAATTCAGTTGAATGTTTTCAGTTTTGGTAACACATTTTGAAATTTTGAAAAACACGATACTCTTTGAGCTCTTGAGGAAAATTGAAGGAAGCAATGTGTATGTACATCCCCTCGAAAGAATTTAAAATGCGTCACAAAAACCTGCCTGTGCGACTAGGTCATCTCATATCGCAGGGATATCCGACGGGAGGAACGCTCGCCCCTTACCCCGAGCAAAAAGAGCAAGGCGGCCCGCGGGGGAGAGCCTGAAGCTGAAAGAAGCTCTGTCTGTCCGCGATGCAGGAAGCAGCGGAGCGTATTTGGCGCAGACAGGAACCGGAAATTGACGAAGCGGGCGAGATATGCAACGGGGGGAGGGTGGGGCGGAGTTCACATATCCGTCGGCGACAGGGCGAGGGCGATAGCACTGTTGCCCAGCGCAGCTCCCCAAAAAGACTCACTGAAATGTCACATCCGAAAACGAGCGTCAGTCTATCTGAGTCTATCCACGCGGACTGCTGCAGGCTAGAGTTCTCGATGACCGCTCATCAAAGGGCTGCGGTAGTTTATTGAAGGTGTGGCCCGTCAGCAAAACACTGACATGTGTATTTACGTAGGGACACTTGCCGCAGTGACCTTTCAAGTTACTGGAGGGTGAGAGCAGGGTATTTTCTGTCATAGAGATAATTCATTTCGAAAAAGTTCTTGCGTGAGCATTAAAAAAAAAAGAAGTTTCGTCCCAATTTGTATTGAATTGCATAACTCAGTGCACAAATATCCACACTAAAAATGCCCCGAGGTGTCAAAAAATGAGATATATTTCCGTTTTTTTAAAAGATTGTATTAACATATTATCAATGACATAAATTTTCTGAATGTCGCATTCTATTACGAAATTGAATTTTAAATTCAGTCAAATAACCACTCTGGTGGTATTCCTAGGTATCTATAAATTTAAATCCATTGATATATAGGTATGCATGTGTCTTAACGTCAATAAAATCATAATGTGATGACCAATATAGTTAGAGATATGGGAATTTTGGATATCCAAGTTTGTACATGTTCTCATTCTAATTTAAATTCCGAGTATTTATGAATGGGAATGAATTGAGTCGAGGAGAACTACTTTCTCCTAGATTAAAGATATTGGCAGGCATGGAACAATGACATGAGGCATGGCAATAGGTAAGTATGCTGCTATTTACTATTGATTCATGTTATCCCTGATGATTAATCCAGCTTTTATACGAGCAATATAACTGCTAAACGATTATGTTGAAAATTGCGGTGCTTCAGCATGAGAACCTACGGCATATACCTACTTACGAACTTAGGTCAAACTTAGTACTTGAAATATTTTCATAAGGTTATAATACAATTATTTCTTAAACATTCTTGAGCTGTTATAGTGAAATCGCTTGCGCTTTTATGGTGAAGTAGTAATTTTCAGATATGAATTAATTTATTTGTTTTAAAATTAAAATTATTTTAGATTTTTCCAAATTTTTAATGACCCCAGGAAAAAAGAAGCATGGATGGAAGGAATAAGTATGATAAGAAAGGCTGTGAAGAAGATAAATGAAATTGATGCACGAGGAACTAATGGGAGCCATGAATAGACAACCTTATTAGAGTTATTCTTAAGGTAATTTCAGTAATTAATTATTTATATGCAGCGTTATTTTAATGAATAATAGTAATTGATTGTAGTGATTTTGTGATTCGCAGTGAATGTGATTTCAGGTGATGTCACTCACTTCACACACTTAATTTACAGTGATTTTCATGGAAAAAAGTTAAACTTTTTTTCGAGAGAGCTGTATTTATCGGGATATAATAATTGGATGGTGCGTGTAAATGGAGAAATAATTGAACAAGCTGATGATGTTTTATGTTAAGGTAAATAGAGTGTTTGTGATAGATGGTAGGGTAGATGACGAGAAATAAAGATTGTTGGCAGTATGTGAAATATTATAGAATAACGAATGTTCCTCTCAGGTAGCAAACATTAGGTTCACCTCCTCACATTATTGCATGGGAATTTTTGTTGTGTGTGCTAGAATAAGCAAAAATGTTGACTAAATGCGGTGGGTATGGATCACTTGAGGAATGTTTGTATTAACCATAGGGAACATAGAGTGAAGGTAATTTAAAGAATGCGGATGGGACACACTGGTAAAAGACCAGTACGAATAAGGTGTACTACACTGGTTTGGTCATGTCGAGAGATTGAATGAGAGTCGAATCACCAAGCAGATATTTGTGAGAAGAGTAAATGGTCAAAGAGGAAGGGGTAGACCGAGAAATTCATGGATGAATATGGCCGAATACTCCCAAAACGAGGACTATGAGGTCTCAGGAGGAGAAAAGGATACATGAAACAGTGCATGAATGAGATGGAGAGGATATTAATGTGCAATACAATAGTAAAAGTGAGCAAGCTTCCTGAATTAATCTAAAATCAGGTTTGTATAGACTTTGCTTACCCCGTATGGGAACGACATGAAAGGTTTGAATTCAACATTAGTTTCCATAAAAATCTTGCGTGTAATTATTTTAACTCTAAAAACCCCAAAGGAAACTCTTGTCACCAAAGAAAAAATATTATATTTGCATACTGAAATCGAGGTTGCAATTATGAAACAAAATTCTTTCTCAAGGAATTTTAAGGTCAGTTGGGAAAAGGGCAGAAGGTTACAGCGATGAACACGAGTAGTTTGCCGGAATAGACCATCCAATACTCAGCGAAATGCATTTTTCATTTTTTCTGAAAATAATTATATACTATAGTCAAAGAAGGTTTGTTCATTCCTTAAAAAAGGAGTAAATGGACTTTTATTTGGAAATAACTTTGACTTTTTTCTACAACCCTTCGGTATCTTTCTATGAGATTGGAAGGAAACTAAAGTCTAATTTTTCTACCCCTTCTAATTCTCCCTCACGACACCCTTGACCTAATTATCCTTAAAAATGCCAATCACAGAATCGCACGTCCTAGAAAAAGCGCACCGCGTGCATACGCGGTTAGAGGACTCATGATCACATTGCATTCACATTCTGTCTGGATGATTGAGAGGAAGTTTCGATGCGCCGATAGGACGGTTAAATGAAAGGGACGCTGTGAGTTCATCCAATTAAATGAAAACCTGAAAGGGGCATTCATGCATTGCCTCTAAATTTTGTCTAAAACAGAAATACGTACTCAGCCGAAATAAACTCGGAGGAAACATGGAGAGGATGAGGAAAGGTTTCAATTGCGGGAGTGTTCTGCTATGCGTAAGGGATAAGAGAGAGTGGGACGTCCCAGAAAAGGGATTGCAGGAGGACGTGGGCAGGCGACCTTGGCTCTGATGAATGGGGGAGGTTCACAGATAGTGAGTTACGGCTTGGAAAAGGAGAGATCTTGGTGGAATATCACGAGGGAGGCCAAGGCCCTCCAACGCTGCATAATGCAAGGCATGGAGTGTGTAGGGGGTGATCCTAATGTAGTCAATTACTACTTTGAGAATTCGAAGAATAAGGAAAGGAAAAAAAAGGTTTACTTACTGTGCTAAAAGAACGTCTGTGCGTAGATAATTGTGTTAAATCGCAAGTTCCCCTAATACTTGATATCCCTACCCACGCCTCTGCAGTTTCTTTTAGATAACATGTATATGTTGATGGTGCATGGAATATAATACAGAAAAAATAGTGAAACAGTATTTAAAATAGTGATAAAAAATAGTGAAACAGAACATCCTATGATCCATTACACATATCCAGATGGATGACTGTGGTGGTTTATCATACTGGTAGGACTACAAGACATGGTGATTAGCTTTGAAAATCAGAAGTTACTTACACTGACCACCAACATGTTCCCACTTATGTTGACCACAAAATAAAGATCTTCAAAGAATGTTATTAGTGATGAGAAGGCAAATGATTTCCAGGTCCATCATATTGTCATATCTTATGGCCACGGATGTAAACTCCGAAGATTGCATTGTATCTATAATCATTTACAATATAATTAATATATTTCAAAAGAGATCTAAGTGAGGCAGTTTCCAGAAAGCGGTGACTCTTCTGTCCACGGTGATGAAATTCTATGATCGTATTTTAATTTAAATAATTGTCAATATAATTTGTTGGAAATAAAAGACGCAAGTGAATTTCAGAAAAAGAATAATTAGTTAATATTCAAGATAACTGATAAAATATAGCAATAGATCATATTTAAAAAAGCTCTCGCTTAAAAGTTAATTAGATGACACTTAAGGTTATCTTTATGAAATTCGAAGAATGCAAGGGATATGTACGTCACAACCTACAATTCATATCAGGCTATGCCCAGGCCACGGTAAAGAACGACGAAAATTAGTATTCTGTTTAAAATAATACTGGTGTGGTCTCTACTTCAGAAATCTAAAGCGAAAGTTTTCAGTGGGCACCAACATTAGGGACTACCGTTATCAAATTCCTTAATGCATTGCAAATATTTGGCATAGTTGGCGGCGTTCTAAGCTAGTGTGTGCTTGATCGAGTTCTCAGAGCAATTATAAGCGATTACTCAAAGTATTCCTTAACGAGCACTCTAGAATACCCGCCTAGCATAAAATAACCTCTCCTGATGCATCAGAAGATTAGTATTGATAGATGATTCTTTCGGTATTCGGAAATACTGAACCTGGTATAACATTGTTAATATGATCAATTGATGCACTGTTCCGAAATATCAATATCGT
This sequence comes from Calopteryx splendens, assembly GCA_002093875.1. NCBI lineage: Eukaryota > Metazoa > Arthropoda > Insecta > Odonata > Calopterygidae > Calopteryx > Calopteryx splendens. The sequence goes on along the minus strand of LYUA01000063.1, from coordinate 773,465 downwards.
TTTCAAATTCCTCAATAGGAATGGTTCCCGTGCGGCCACCTATTTTTAAGCATTTAGCCATTTAAAAAGCACTACACTATCTGAGAGTTTGGAGATACTTTTCACGCCACGACTCATAATTTGGAAAAATTATATCCATTACAATTAAAAACAAAATTTTAAGTGTTAAGGATAATTATTGCATTTATGATACTCCATGTGCTATAAAAACTCAACTATAGAATTAAAAAACAAGGAACTTAAATACCATATCCTTTTAAAGCAGAAGCCATATCACGCGGTGCACTTATTTTGTAGTCAAGGCCCGCTGACTGTGGTTAGTATTTTGAAAATACGAGATTACGAATCAAAATTCGGGGCCAGGAAAAAACAGGCGCCATGGAAACTCAAAGTTTGAGCCATCGCTGAGTCGTTTCGGATGATTTAAGCCGCAAGCGTGAAGGTAGATTTCCTGCCGGAAAACTGAGCAAGGACCGCGGTTTCCTTCTGGAGTCATTTTATTCTTGTTCCAATTTATATGCTAATTTCAAAGTCAATATTCGACATAATGTCCAAATTAAAGGAAGGTATTTGATTGCAATAAAATTAGTACTTTGAATTAGCTGTCAATTCAGCAATATTTTCCGTTCAAAGGTATTTGGCGATTTTTATTTTATGCCACATGACGCCTGAAAGAACTGCAATAGCTCTTGAGTTCCATTGGAAATAATCATTCTAGCAGTCCTGGAAAATTAAAAGCTATTTGCATCGAAAAGTTTTACAATAAATAGTGAAAATATTTGGACTTTTTCAGTTTTTGAGTGTCACTTAAAATAAATTTAAATTTTAATATAACTTCAAAATCTACCAATGTATTACATGCTAGAATTCGTTAAGGTAGGTTAGTACATGATTCCAGGAGATGGAAATCTAGGGGCGGACAACGAAAAGCAAACGAAACTTCCTCACTAATCACTATTTTCCCTTTTCCTCCTATCTCTTTCACAGGCATGTGCAGTTTTCTTCAAGCACATTTTCTTAATTCGTTTAAATAGCTATGCTAACAAAAGTAATCATAATATATCTCAAATTAACGGTATAATCGAAAATGTAGGGGGTCAAAGGTTACCCCTGGCCCACCCTGCTGGCTCCTTTCATTTCGCTTGGAAGTCGTAATAGTTCGTAGAATTTCATGATTTTATTGCAGGCATAACTCCTCTTTGTTCTAAGCCAACCCAAGACCACGCAATTTCAGAATAATTTTATTGAATTACAGAATTAAGAATGCTTAAAGGTTGATGTAGATATTAAACGGTTTTCAATCTCTTAATGTATGATAGTATTATATGATTAGTAATTACACCCTCGTTATCATATTTAATCCCGTTCAACAAAGAGTGAGAATTTGTGATATTAAACATAAAAATGAAATGATTTTCTCAGTTTAATGACTTAGTCTAACAGTTATCAGGATCATTAAGAAAGGCATTGAGGACGCTATAATTGGATCGAGGGAACAAAATAAAAAATTCAAAAGAGTAATGGACAATTGCTTGCAGTGGCATAACAGATTTCTAATACCCGATAAACTATTTTTCACCAATACTCATTGGTGACGTGCTGAGCCGTTTTGTTCCCCGCATATTCAGTTTTGATTCATGCCGCAAACCCGATAAAAGTTTCACCTGGTGGTACGGTTTTGATTCCGTTTTGGGGGATTCAAAATTTATTCCTACCAATGAAAAATTCACCATACTCCACCGACTAATTGATTCCAGGAATATTACTGCCGGTGAAATATGGACCTGTCGGTAAAACCTTTTACTGATAAATAAAAGCACTTTTCCACAGAAAGAATTTAATGCGCACGACGCGCTTTTCGGCTTACTTAGCCATCAACTGGTACAAGACAAACTTTTG
>LYUA01000063.1:754563-764728 GCA_002093875.1 Calopteryx splendens | reverse complement strand
CGGCAGTGAAGGTCGACCATTGGGAATTTAAATCCGGCGCTTTAAGGTTAATCGTACGATTGAATAATACCTTTTTGATTTATTATTACTATTAGCAAATTTAAGACTATAATAGAATTACTTTCAGTATTATTACTAATTATAATTCATTTCCCTATTCAGGATAATAATTGAATAATGAAACGTTAATAAACTCGAGAAAACGTAACTTAACGTAACTTACTACAGTGAAGGCGCATGCTGAATTTTAAGACGCCATTTAAGTCTCCTGCATCCTTCATCAGCGTATATAATGGAAAATATGTACTGTTTGGTATGCTATCATAACTTAAGTACATACATAATTTTTATCATGTGAGTTCGTCAAAATATGAAAAATTTTTGGACTTAACCTGAGATAAATTGTTTCCTTTTCATGAATTATTTAATGACAACACCTTAACAATAATTAAGGGATATCTTGATCTAATAAATTTTCGCTCTTAATATACATTTACTCCACATAGCTCCGCGTTCAAACCATCCAAAATTGGAACATGTATGAGAATTTCGTTTCAGTATAGTGGACCTTAACTGCTCATAAAACAAAATAAAGAGATAACTTCTGCGTGAACACTTAACGAAAAACCTTTGGCTGAAACGACTAAAAAAATCTGTTTAAATCACTCCTGATTGTTAGGTGATTCCTATTTTTCTTGATTAGTGGCGTATACAGTCCAGATAATCTTTAGCATAAATCGAGCCCTTAAATAAGCGTTCACAAATATGCCCCGATCTCAAATATTCACTGCAGGAAGCCTATGATATATTTGTATTTATTAAGCAAAATCACCGTTTACGATACGTTTCATTATATTGATGTTAAATAAATTTTATTTTAAACAAATGAGTTTAATTTTTAAGTAATGGTTAGCGATTATGAGACGATTATAATGACGGACATTTAATGAAAAGTCATTGGAGGCATCGGAAGTCATAAGTAACAACATGAGGAAAACGTCACACTGGGAGTCTGAAATCTGCATTATCGCAGTTGAACACAATACTTTTACTGCTATGTGATAAAACTGAAGCATAGGACCCTACGATGCATGTGGTCAATTGAAAAAATGAGAAAATCAACCCTCGGCCAGCTACCAATATTTCCCTTCTTTCAAGAAGAACAAACACCAGGTGAGGGAGCAAAATAAAATTTCCGTTGATTAAACATTCTCGCGTAACTTAGCCTTCCTGAATTTATTCCCTTCCTATATAAGAGTGACCCACTTTGACAAAAATCACTGCACAAAGTACCAAGGATATAAGTGCACGCCTTAATTTTTACAGTGGGGAAAGTAGCTTGTAGGCCCTCTCACGGATCGATCTGGCGTTCGTATAATTAGATGAGGAGTATTCCTTAATGGAGGAGAAATCTTAATTCTCTTGAAGATTGCTTCAGGGGAACGTGGAATTGAAAAGAAAACAGAGTACCCGGGCCTACTCTGGAATACTTGTTACTGTTGGTCGTGAAAAGGTGAGTCATCAGTGGAATTAAAAGCAAACACTGCTCCTCCAAAGCACCTTTATTAATAACGATTCAAAAATATCAAAGCGATTAACTGCCTGACTCTGTTCATTCTATGATTAAGAGCATGTTGTAGAAGTGAGGTCAGAAAAGAAAACAGCCAAATTTGAAATCCTGGTGGACGCACGAAAAATTCTAAAATACTTTGAGGTTGAAAGGTGAACATGGTTAAGGATAGAAAGAACTTGAGGAAAAGCTTGATAATGGTTTCCCATTCCACCGCATGGAAAGCTCGATAGATAAAACAAATCTATTTTGAGGAGACTTACGGGATTAATGCACTTATTTCTGTCACCCTCTTTTTGATAAGAATTTCATTGCTTAGAACCCTAAAATGGGTTCAGCAGGCCCAAGAGTCACTTTTCACAAGCGCCGCTGTAGAAAATGAGGCCAACTAAGAGAAAACTTCTAACGCTGAAATATTTCCGAATATTCTGTTAATGTATTGATAAATAAAATATTTTGGAGAGATTCTTGCACAAATTTTTTTGATTTATTTCCCATAGAGAAACTATGAAGTTCAAAACAAATGTGAAGAAAATTAGTCACAAAGAAAGTCCAGTGAAGTGTAGGTACTTACACCATGGCATGAGGTCTTATCTGCTCGCTTTAGTTAAACGTCACGGCAGATGCGTGATGATTGCAAATCGTCCCGATTTGCAATCCTCTCGCATCTGATGTGACGCAAGGGAAATTTCGGTAATGAATAACAACGAGGGACAATAAGAGGGGTAAGTATGCCTTGCAAGTGGGAAGCTCTGAGAGTGAATGGTGAAAGGAGATGGTGGTGCGTGAATGGGCAGATAGCAGTAACAACATCCTCCGTGCATTTTACGGCTAATGTAATCATACGAGAATTCCGTAACTCGTATTCCGGTTTGAGTAAAAAGTAGAGTAATGAGTGAAAAGCCCCGTTCGTATGTACAAACATTCGTTCATACCCAAATGATTTTTAAATAATAAATAAAGACGTACTTACTATTTGTAACTTTCGTGCCTATCTTACACCCAATATTGGTGATGCAACATGCAGCAAAGTAGCGAAGATATTCCATATATTGTGCTATAATATAGAGAAATGATTCAAGAGCTTCAGTATAAAAGGCTACATGGATGAAAACTTCACACAATTTTGTTTTAGAACCGTATTGTGAAAATGTCCTTCATAATAATTTGATGCATCGCCAGATGACATGCTTAACAGTTGTAGACTTTGAGAATTCGCATAGATAACACTTTATTGATTCCCTTTCACTCTCCTTTCGCCAACCCTCCAAGCAAACAAGCTTTTCTTTGAAAACTTGTCAAGTGTCCAAGTAAACACGCAGGCCATTGCCCACCACGATAGGGGGGCGCCTACTAGACTCCATGCTGTGGTTATAAATATTAAAGAGCAAGGTCTCTTGCATATTTTATTGAATCAACTTTTAATTTATTCATTGAACTTTAACTAAAAGTTGTATTCTATATTCATCTAATAGTTTACACATTACGAACAATAAGTAGATAATTCCACAGACACACTGATTTCTTTCTCCAAGAGATGCGTATAGTGACAATCATTCCCACCCTCAGAGATCAGACAAAATTAGTACGCAAATTGTCTAATTAATTTAAACTAATTTGCACTTATATCTGATTCACACTTGGTATTAATTTTATTTAAATTAAATTTAATATCTTTCTGAAGCCTAGTTTTCAGCATTAGCATTTTCAGCTGTATACCACCTAGTTTTTCTCAAATTTTGTTTGGAGAATAAATTTAGAATTTTACAAGCGTACTCCTGATAGAGACAATAGGCATACAAATATCACTATTGATGAATATCAAGCATCACTAAGTAGGCAGTAATACGCATATACAAGGCTCTTAAGAAAACCATAAAAATAGGAAAACATTATACCGTTCCTGTCCAGGTTTTAAGCTTTCAGTATCGATCCTAACAAACTCCTTGTCCTGATTTTCCGTGATAAATAATTTAGCTTTATCAAGTATTCATGTATATTATCTCACTTAATCAGAAAGAGTATTACCAAATATGATTCACTCCAAATTTTAATGCCCTTCAGAAGCGATGCAAAGAACTGACTCAAAACTAGCAACGAATGAGTTAAGCGTTTTAATTTCGAGGCGACGGATCCTGGAGGCGAGAGAACGCTCAAAGCCCGATCCAACAAAAAAAAAGTTGATGGCTGCACGGCGGAAGAAAAATCGAGACACGGCAGCGGATGCAAGGGAAGAGCGAGTGGGGTCGGTACAAAGCTCCTGGAAAATGAATCCATGACCCTCCCCCCCCATTCCATCCCGCCCTTTCTGTCTCCCACCCACCACCCCCCCATCTCCCCGTCAATGCCAAACTCGCGGGAAATCCTCGCCTAACTAAGGGAGTAAAAGGTGCCTTTTCCCATAAAATATTCATTTGCGATAGGAGGTCACAGGAGAGTGGAAGGAATCTGTCGGGAGAGATTTGCGATGCAGGCGTGGAGCGGGAAGGAGGAGGAAACGGAAGGGTTAAGGGAGCATGGCTCTTAACGCAGGCGTTCCGCGGGATTGGATGGGTGAGGACGTGAGGCGTAGTTGCTTAGTCAGATTTGGAAATCGTGCACCGGGAGCTCAAGGGAGAAAAAAACGGATTCAATAACCTTTCAGGTATCGCCACTCACTCCGAGCGATACGCTTTTTCAATTGGGAGCGACGAATGTTAATTAATTGCGGAGGTTTTCATTTATCGGAGTTATTTAATACCTGCATCTTGATAGCAGACATAAAGTGGCCAGTACCATAAAATTTCTGAATTGAGGCAAGTTGTCACTGGGCATGAGCAAAGTGTTGCTGCAGGCCGTTTATTCGGAATTTTTTAAGAGGAAGTTAAAAGACTTTTTCCCACTCTATCAACGATTTAGTTATTACCATATGTGATAATGTAATAATGTTGTGAGTTATGTAAATACTGATTTCTCCCGTCCTAAAAAAGGAATGCCGTAATTGGGCTGCCCCGGGATTTTGGAATACGCAATTCGTACAGATCATAGATAAATGCTGCTGATTAGCGAAGTTATTTATGTTAAGATTATAACTTCCCCAGAGTTCGTGTTCGAGATAGAGAAGACAACCAAGCTGGTATTTCGAGTATTATCATCGTTTTAAGCAGAAACCATAAAAACCAGTAAATATTTGAATAAATTATTTTCCTCACAGAATTGCAAGAAAAGGATACGAAATTGCATGTGTAAGTTAATAGAAATTTCCGGCAGTCATTATAGAAAACTTTGAGACAGGCAGGTTTTCGGTATTAGTTGTTTTCTAGAGATATTTTCCCTATTTATTTATTTTAATAGTACTTCAAAGGCGGGATAGAAAATTGAGAAATGTGAAGGACGTATATGAGAAATATTTCACGAGGAAGAGAGACTCAAAAACTAATCACATTCCTTACTGCACTTACTTACTGAATATCTAATTTTCACTTAAAATACTAAATTGCATAATCTATTTTTATTTACCCGTTACTAGGATACTTAGGATTCAAATAAGACTAGGTAAAAAAATAGTACAGAGATAGGTATTCCATCTGAAATGATTAACTTAATCTTACCTCTCCTAACTGGCTGGAAATAATTGAAACTATTTAAATTTTCATTGCTGAATTTGCTACGCCGTGTCCATTTAAGAGCTAGGTTGCGACCTTTGGAAATAATGAATATTCCTGGATTTTTTAGGAGCAACAATCTGAAAATTGCATGCACACACTACTCCTTAGTAACTTAATCTTTCAAGAAGAAATTCAGCTCATTCTGCTGGAAATGTTACTAAATTGACGCAGGAAAGTAGAGTGCAAAAGCTTAGGGCTAGGAGCGCCAAGAGCTTGCTTGGGAATGGATCGCGAGGGCATTATATTTTCTTCCGTTTTTTCCTATGCTCTTACTCTGTCGTTCCCCTCACAATCGCATCAACAGCTTGTGAGCTTATGCTCTCTGCTCACGAGTCAAAGTAATCTTGTGTTCTACTTGCGTAGATCCGTTTTTCACGGCAATTTTCCCTCGAACATATAGCCAGCCTGATTTTGCACAGTGTTTCGCGAGGATAGTATATGGGGTCGTGGACTGGGAGGAAATCATTTTATTTTTATACCTCGCTGTATAAAGCTTCAAGGTCTTTCATCTGATGCGCTTAAGAGTTTGATGCTGAACATAATTAGATTTTCCCTGAGAAAGGCGTATGTTGAAAGAATAATGTGATAAGCAAAGTGTGACTTAAATGACCATACTATTTTAGCTATTTCATTGGAGCTGAATGGAATGTGTGGGGAAAATAGTTGATATTATCTTTGTATATCATAATTAATTATATGGTTATCTGAATACACCATAAAAATTCAATGCACGTATAACGTTGAATATAGTATATTTCATTTTTATAAGATGATTTTTTTAACTTAAATGAATATTTATGCCTGAATAAATGCATATGGCTGCATCATCCATATTTTGACTTTTTGGTGATTTTACCTATGAACTTAGGGTGAAAATTACTCCAAGGAGGTAATAAAGGTGGTAGCATGAATTTATAATGCAATTATTATTTCATTTTTAATGCCACAGGCTAAAGGAAATACGCGGACTCGCTCGAAAGAGAAGCTTCAGCTAACGCAGGTAGGCTTTATTTTCTACGGATAGGACACTTTTACGTGGGAAAGAATAGAAGGTTTTTAATTCTCAAAAAAATGCTCCCTAATTTTCTTCTCTTTACTATCATAGTTTGCATCCCTTGTAGATAAATTTATTTTCCTGATCTCATGTTTGAATGATTTACCCTTCCGCGCTAGATCCACGGGGTGAGGGCCTAGAGCCGCTTTCACGCTCATCAAACGGTATTGTCCCATTCCATTCGTCCCTTTCTCTTCCACGGACGGACGTCACTCCTCGCCCTCACACGCACATACACAGGCGCAAGACCCATCTCTATCGAACCCCCTCTCCACGTCCCTTTCCAGTCAATCAGTCGGCATCCCAGATGGCTTTCATTCCAACTCGCGTTTTCAGTGATATCCCGGAACACATTTCCCAATCCCCATTCGCTTCCCTCCCGCAACGCAATGCCTTTTAATTTGAAAATCGGAGCCGTCAGCGTGATTTTTCCGAGCCGACGGGTGAAAATGACGTAGAATTAATCCACACGGACCCACGGAAACAACAGCTTGGAGGAGTCAACCCTTCAATCTAAATTTTCTCAGATCACTTCAAAACACTGCGGGCGGGGTAATGCGTGGGAAGGATTCGCCTACAGCGTGCACATGGCCCAGGGGATATTTAAACTACTTCAATTTGGAACAATTTAGCTCCAACGCCCCTTATTTCTCATTGGTTGCCGTTAAATGATGGACATGTAATTCCGCCAAGCTTATCATTTGAATCCAAAGAGGTTATCATAATTTGGTCGTAACCTAAGCTCAGAAAAATAAAAGTGCATCTTAAGATTTAATCTCAAATGGGACGAAGACAGTGAATTATAGGCATAAATGATAAAGGGTTGCGCATCATAAGCATAAAGGACTGTGTGTGTATTATAGGTACGCATAGAATTCTTTGTAAATGGGATATCAAATTTGTCATTTCGAGCCATTAACGCAAATATGTCGTACTATCATTAAGTTTCCTTTACAAACGTCGTCATGTCGCACAATTTTTACGTAAACACGTTGCGAATACAGAGGTATGATGCATAGTGGTGCGATGTGCAGTAAACGCTACGATGCCGATCACCCCACATTGTCGATGGATCGAATAATTCGATATATTCAATTTATATCGCACTGCGACATCCAAATGCGATAATCGCACTGTGAGAGTGTCTTCCCTGGAAGGGTTAAAGCAGTGGCTCATGATCGTAAACATCTCTGAACGAGATATTTAAACTACCTTGTTGATCTCTTCTGTGGAATTGCTTTCTCCTTTCGACGCCTTTGAGGCGGCTCTCGCGTCTTTGTATGCGGCCCATGAGGGGCGATTCTAGGTCAAATGACGCAGTTACGCGATATATGAGGTGTATGAGCCATTAAGGGCATTTGAAATTTGAGTGCCATTGAGTGACTGAATGGCTGTCAGGCGTTCCACTCTGTTCCTTTGAAACGGCTAAGGGGAATACTAAATGGCCTTTCATCCGCGCTTGCCCTTCAATTGACCTTAAGACTTCAAGATCATGACCATTATTACACGTGTAACCTATTGTAGAGGTACTGCCACGAATATTTCGCTCACGCCTGAAAATACTTCGGTTTTGGTCTAGGTACAGGATATATAATTACAAGGAACAGAAATGGGCACAATAGTGAATATGTTGATTCTATTTCAGATTCTAGGGTCAACTTCTTGATTATTTAGAAGCAGGTGGTATATACATACTGTCTTATCATTGTACACATTTGTTTTAATATCTAATGGATGCTATCTCGTTAACGATTAAAAATAATGACAGAAATCCTGAAAATACAAAAAATAAAAAAAATTCAATTTAAACGAGTTAGCCATTGAAAATAGTCTTTTAGCGGCCTAAGTGCATAACATTAAAACTTAAACGTACATTGAAATTTACAAGTCTAATTTGAAAGTTTTATGCATTCATCGCTGAGTAGCAGAAACTGTTATGCCTAGTCATGAAAAAAGTCCATATCTATCGAAATTTCAATTATATTACATACTTTTTGTGAACTCAAGAGTACATTTTGTCAATTTTATCAATCTCTCCGTGAAGTCTCCCCGTGCCAGTCTTTATTTGATTGTGATTTAGTCACCCTAGTTATAAAAAAACTGTAAAAAAAGACGAAAATTTAAAATTTAACATGCTTTTGAATAGAACTGGTCAGATTTAGACCAAATTTGAACCTCCGGTAATGACATTTTTCCTGTGGATCATTTTATAGTTTTATTCGGGCAAATATTTCAATTATTACAGCAACTGTAGCTATCAACATCTATAGTTACAGCATCTGTAACTATAGATGTTGATAGCTACTCACGACCTATTAGCCATTAATATTAATTTACAATGTTTAATAAATTCTTGCTCTCTAACTTGTAAATTACATTATCGTATCGTAAATAACACAATCATTGTAATCTTTCATAAAATGCTTACATGTGCCATATATGTTATTCTTCAAATCTATCTCATTCATTCTCAGCTGAAGTGTTTAAATTAGTGACAGTAGCAAAGGTTATGGGGATAGTTAGCTGAAGACTGGTATATAAGACAGTTCGGTCTTTTTGGGAAAGGTGGGAAACTAGTAGAAATGATTTGCAAATCCTAGGAAGGGTAGAGAGAATTCCAGCATCAGAATGGACCTAATGCTAACGAAGTGCTCCGAGGAGATTGTGAGGTCCATCTACCAAATAAAACTGCACTTGAAGAAACCAAAAAAATCGAGGGGTTTCCCCTGCCACCTGCTCTACCATCACCAATGACTGCATTCAGGGCCAAAGCATGGAGGGCCAGTGTATTAGCAACACACTTATGATTTTATTTGTTACATCAGATTTGCAATGAGCATACTTTTACTTAAATATATACTTCGGGTGAAATTGAAAAACGCTAAACCAGAGAAGAAACAAAAAGATAATTCGTGACCATCGCATAGCACATTAAATACTTAGCCTCCTCCGCAATACCTATCCTTGCTCAATATTTTTAAAATAGTTTGACGGCATACTCAATTGGTGTTTAATCCTTGCACACGAGCAACTGTGGATTGGACTAAAAAATCTGTCGCTTCTGCAGATACAGTTTAACTCCTGAGTACCCGAAATAAATTTTTTTTAATTCTCCCATTACGCTCGCCGAGATGATGCTTCGTTCACTTTTATACCTCCTATAACTTACAAACCGGAATCTCACAAAGCGCCTGAAAGAGACGGAAAAATATAAGGCAGTCCAAAGATTCTAATCGCCGGGGAAATAAATCGAACGAAACGAAGGCTTTTGAGCGTAATGGCCTTCCGTCACGACTCTGGGGAACACACTCTTTTTTTGAAATTTATTATACAGTAAGGAAAAAAAATAGCGGATGCGCAATGATTCTGGAACACAACCCACGGAATTGCCTGCTTACTTTTCCCAGCCTCCCCAGTAAATGGAAGCATCATCTCTTTTTCAGCCAACCACCCTGGCGGGCGTGCCAGCTTAGCACCTCTTTCACGAAGAAAAATCCCCGCCTGGACTTCATTAAGACGCACGGCTCGCCCTCCCCCTCTCCATCCCCCAGACTCGTTCATCACTCGCCCTTTCTCCCCCTCTAACCCCCCTGGGAAGGAGGAGCACAAGGGAATTCCGGCTCATTAGACTAGCACAAAGAAAAATTTCTACCCCCGTCCGCCTCTTCTCTCTTATCCCCTAATTCCCATCTTGCACGCCCTCCCTTTTGAGAGGAAATTAACTGTGTTTAATATCCCCCCTTTCCCCGCCAACGACGCCCAGGAAAAGAAAGTGGAGAAGCAGACCGTCCTCGGTGAGTTCTTCCCCCTGGAGGTGAGAGAGTGGGGAAGCGAGGGAGGAAGGGAGGGGAATAGGGAAGAGGCGGGGGAGGGGAGTGGGAGGACGGGGGAGGG
>LYUA01000063.1:739087-749498 GCA_002093875.1 Calopteryx splendens | reverse complement strand
GTTTTACATCTGGGGCGGTTACAGGTAGAGGAACGAGTGCTAGGATATCTGATGAAGAAACGTGTCAAGGTTGGGGGATTTTAGGATCATCATTGTATGGTACACCAATGCGATGAAGTGTAACACTAACATAGCCGATTTAAGTTATATACCTATTTCTCCAATGCGAAAGCTATGCAAGAGCTCTAAAAAACTAGTTTACAACCGAAACAGTAGGGAGCGCACGAATTATAATTAGCAATAGGAATTTTTGAGTGTGTGACATAACTACAATTAAACGGGTGTCCAAACGGAAATTTTGTCATTTCAATTTAAACAATGTTGTTAGTGATTGATCTTAATTGAACAGGCGTTAAAGGACAATTACGAAAATACCGCATTAATGCTGCCCGAACTCTGGGACGGCTGTGCACTCACTGGGTCAAACCCACTCAGCTGTGTCCGACACGTTTAATTGGACCAAAAAAATAAAGTTTGTCATTTTCCCCAGGATTGCCTCATAAATATATGTATGTGTATCTATGTCCTCATAATGACCCGAAAACGCCTAGGGACATGTGTCGGGCGTATTAGGACATTAGCCATGCAAGGGATGGAAAAAAGAGATGCTAAAGGGAAATATGTAATAATAATATATTTTAATTTTATTTGTTTCGCTGTGGGAAATTGTTTTAAAGAAGGTATAAATCAACTTTCTGACTCCTATTTAGTATTTATTTAAATTTATAGGTACCCTAGGTACAACTACCTGTAACTAGTTTTCTTGCCTTCGGTACAGCCCTTGGTTGGAAAACTTAGAATGGAAACTTGGAACTTGGTTCCTTGGTTGTAAACTTCTCAGGAGAGATACCATGACATTAAGTTTTATCTAGCTCTTACTTTTCGCGATTAAAGAAACTGTGCAGATGATTGTGATTAAAAATGAAAAGAACCTATACATAATGTGAAATGAATCATAGATAAATAACTGATTAGTGAATATTTTTAAATGAAAAAATAAGTCCTTTACAAAAAAAATATATTACTAAGTTTTTGTCCCGCGTTGTTGATTTTTTTTCCCATGAGGTAAGAGAGGAGAGAAGAAAGATAAAGATTGGTTTTCACCGAGAACAACGCGGTCAAAATGTAAAAAATGCCTGTACTCATACAAATTACGTCTCTTCTCAGGGCGCCATTAGAGACATTTCTCGTTAATATAAATTTTCGGGTTGTCTTGTCTTCATTTTTCTCAGAAAAAACATCGCTAAACTCTAATTGACCAAGTATCGGCTTGAAGGCCGATATCACCTTTGAGTTCAACCCCAATGCTCTTCTATGAGCGCTGTCTCCTACACATCGGGGGCAACGGAACGGAAAGCGGAGAGAAAAAATAGGCGAAATCGGAAGTGGTCTTGACAACGGGAGGCGGATTTTCGCTGGCATGTTTCGGATGCGAGGAGACAGCGAAGAGGAGGGGGACGCGTGTCGGAGATGAATAATGCGGCGGAAATGCCAGTCCGACGGCGCCGAGTGCATTTGGAGAACGTGTGTGAGAATACTAGGCGGAATAGGCTTTGAAAGGGGATAACCGAGATGGGGCGAAGCGCAAAGTAATTGGGGAATGGAGCGGAAGATAGGAGGAGGAGGGCATAGTCGACGCAGGACGTGCGAAGCGACGAAAATACCGATATTCCACATTTAGCATAATTGAATATTATCCTCTCTCCTCCAACATAAATAATATATGCATTATATTATTTTATATTTCGGAAATTGCAGTTGGAAGAGAATTATTTTAAGACAATTATGCCACAATATGGAAACCTGGGGAGTTCAGAAATGCGTGATAGAAACGACCAATTTCAGTAAATAAAACTCTAGGTTTTAATTCGTTTCCCTCGAGGTGGAAAATTCAACCGATTAATTTTCAAATTCCGCTATAACATTCAGAGTATCCAAGCAAATAATTTTTTCCTAATTAACAACATTGTTTTCCAGGTATCTATCTACATATTAGGTCATTACTTGAAATGCTCATGGACGGTTACAGGAAATGATAAATTGTCCTCAACTATCTTTTTCCCTCGAGGGATTGTTTAATCTTTTATTGGCACTATATTTTACATTCATGAATAATTTCTTCGTTGTGAAACATACGGTATGCTAGATTTATGAACCAAAGGTCCACAGTTTGATATAAAAAATTCTGAAAATAAATAAAGGCTGTAAAATTACTAAAAATCAGTATCGTGGTTTATAGAAGCAATAAAAAGTTTGGGTGAATGAAGCAATGAGTTTCATTATTAATCAATAAATTTGGCCATCCATTGAAAAATAAAGAAGAGTGATTTCAGAATCAATACTTAGAGGAAAAAATAAAAGAGCTCCAAATGGTGAAGTAGATGAGGGTGAGACATGTTTAGCTTTATGGTTGGAGAATACTTATTTAGGAGGAATGTTTATAGTTCCAGCCTATGCTGGTTTAAAATAAAAAGGAAGATATTTTTATTTTAAAATATCTCACGTCTAATAACCAAAATCTCAGTTTAAGGAAACAAGCATGCAAAAGCTATGCATCTTTAGAAAATTGATCTTAAAAATTAGAATTTATTCATGAAATACCATACTGTCTTAAATGAAAACTAAAAATTAAAATTTAATTATAATTAAATAAGTTATAAATTATTCATAAAATTACTGGCGCTTTGAATGAGTTCAAAATCCACTATAAATAAAAACAATATTTATTTTAACTGATTACTAAATTAAAAAAAAGAGAAAATACTTCTCCAGATTAGGTAAATCTACTGGTAATTGAAACTTGTATACCACGCAATACTAAAACCTAGTAGTATGGATAACGAGGACTAAATAGATTATATACCTTCAGCTAGTAGGAATGCCGCGTAAGATCGTCGTTTGATTTGTGCATTCTTCTTTCGTCCTTTTCACTCCAAGGATTCGACCGCCAGCGGACCAAGACTTAGGGGTTCCCGGGATCCACTCTGAAAGCGTTCCAGGGTAACTACACCTCTTCCTCTACTTAGGGCACCGTAATTGCACCCCTTATTCACAGGGAAAAAGTTCGAAATTACTTGAATGGAACATTCGCATTTCAGCGACGGCCATTAAGGATCCGCTGATGTAAGAGGGTACGGTAAAGGAATGGGTTGGGAGGAAGAGAGAGGGAGGGGATGGAGGGGGCGCCCTGGGGAACGAATTCTGTTCCGCCTTCCGTTGAATGTCGGTAAACAGCATGGAAGAGAAATTGTCGCGCAGGAAAAAGGGTCTTGGATAGAGAGAGAGGGAGAGAAAGAGGGTGCGAGAAGTAAGGGGTTGCGGGGGCCATTCGAAAGAAAAGAGAAGCCGGATGATGGAAAAGGGTGTGAGGAAGCGAGTAAAAGATTCGATAAAAACATTTAAATGCTACTCAAATTATTTTCCCATTTGTTGTGAGACCCAATCCCTCGCAAATGGAAATTTAAAGGGGATTTAAGGGAAGAAGGGGTCGGGAGCAGCGAGGAGGGGAGCGGGAGGGGGTGTGGGCGGAGCGGCTAGATGATGGGGAAGGAAGGGGATGTGGGAGAGATCCGAGACGCATAGCGACGCGAGGCGGAGAGAATGCATGCGCAGAGGGAGGAAATGGGAAGCGTGGGAGGATGGAGTGAGAGCCTAAATACGAGACAATACTGTCAGACGTACTTCACCGGAAAGATTATTGCAGATAACAGGTTAACCGTTAACATAAGCCCTGAAGTAAATCTGATAGAGAGACAATAATAATTGGCAGTGCATTCTGGGATATAGATGACAAACATATACTCTATAGCATATGAAAAGGCGAGGTAAAATCGATAAGGGTATATATTTATGAGGAAATTAAACCCGGTGCTCATCATACCTATGCAATAGTTACTAGGGACGAACGTATGGAAAATATTCCTCTGGATGCCTCTTGGAGAATAGATATTCATATTTATAGGGAAAAACATTGCAGAAATTGTTGTCTTTCTTTCTTCACTTTTGTTTGAAAACTATAAACGATTAAAATATCAGTGTAACGTTTTGATTATAGGATAAAACTTTATTGGCAATTTTATAATTTTTCACTTTCTGTGTGGTGAGGTGGACATAGAAAGCATTGAGATTTTAACACATAAGAGCTTTTAGCACACAGCAAATACAAGTCGAAATATGGGGAGCGTTTACCAAACATCTGTCTTAAATTACAGTAGATATGGACGTAAATTTTGATTGTTTCGATAAACACAAAAAATTAAAGTTATAATTGTTCATTATTATAATTTAAATCTAAGAAATTCGACCACATTGTGCTATTAAATCTCATTATTTAAACGGCAATCATCAAATCAATAATGCACGGTTAAGCCTTCCGTATGACGAACGTATATGAGAGCTGCTTATTCGATGATCGTCGTGAATGCAATTCGAAAATACTGCTTGCGTTATTGGAGCGCAGCACAGTCGAAAACGGCGGTGGCTGAGCTATGAAATAATAGTTATGCCTACCTCTCATGGTAATTTGAACAGAGAAACTGATGTAAATGGAATCCTTCAACTACCTAGTATCTGTAAAACATGGAATGGCCGAAGCTCGACAGGCATCAAGCCAAAAATAGCTGAAACTAAGGAAAGAAAATGAAAGAGAGGCAACTACTATGCTTAAAGAAGATGCTGTTGAAAACACGGACGCAGTCGTAAAAACGTTCATATGGAGCATTACAGTCTATTGCTCAGAGACATGGTCCATTGGAAAAGTGGAAGAGCGTAGAATAGAAGCCTTTGAACCATGGTGCTGCAGGTGTATGCTGAAGATTACATGGGCAGATAAAGTGAGGAACGAATATGTATATTGGAGAGTACTCGTAGAAGAGGAAAAGACTACATGGAGGAGTCTACGACAGAGAGGAACCAGATGGATTGGACACACTTTGAGGCACAATGGATTGCATACGAATATAATAGAAGGGAACATTGAAGGAACAATTCCATTAGAAAGGCCTAGGGACAAGAACATGGGACAAATAAATAAGGGCAAAAGATAAAAGTAATTGGAATATGGAAGAATGGAGGCAGTCTTATAATTGAAATACTGATGCTGATATATCAAATATTGTGCAGTTTGTCCGAATTTTCTGAGGAGTGAGGACGTGCAACGGGTGAAATGTTGGTATCGCGAACTTTGATGAATCCATCGAAAGAGACTTAAAATCACGTGCACAACTTACTCTAACGTTCGATAATTCTAGATAGGGCGGGTACTTTTGCGGGGTAAAATTTACCCTGGACCATGAATTCCTTCGAGACAGCACTGCCAGCGCTCTCCTCTTAGTGAATGTTATCTGCGGTGCCGTAAATTCGCAATGCTATCGCGGGATGATCCTTAATGACCATAAACGCAATCACATCACGTATCATTGGGAACGGTCCGTTGATTACCAGAAATGGAACAGCGCGATGGTTCCACGTCGTGGGGAACCGAAACGGCGCAGTGGAAATAACGGCATATACGAAGGACACAACTCTCAGAAGAGTATTTTCATGGAGGGCAAAGAAAATGGATTCGTGTTATTAAGAATAAAAACAAGATAGGCATAAAATATCTGAGTGACGGGAGGAAATAATGAAGCCAAAAACTTGAAAAAAAGATTTAAGGGAAGGAACATTTTTAAAGAAACTTGGAAATCAGAAACATCCCATTAGAATGGAAAGTTGCCTTAATGCATCCATTGCATAAAAAAGGAGACAGGCAAGAGGTCAAAAACTACAGGGAAATTTCTCTTTCACCATAAAATACTCATAAAATGCTCATAAAATACTCATAAAATACTTACAAATATTTTTATGAAACAGAGAAGTAAAAACATTTGACATCCATTTGATTGAATATCAAGGGGGATTTAGAAAGGGCAGATCTTGTTCTGAACAAATATTCAATCTGAGTTCAATAATCCGTCACAGGCTACTGAACCCTTGAAACATAGTTGTAATACTTGTAGATTAAAAAAGAGTGGTTTGACTCAGTTGATAGGGAAACCTTAGATAAAATAATCCGAGAGTTTGGCTTTAAATCTAAACTAGCAAATCTAATCCGTAAAAACTCTTACAGACACCATCTCAAAAGTAAAATTTATGGGAACAAAATCCAAATCATTCACAATAAACACAGGTGTAAGTCCAGGTGATCGCCTATCGCCAATCCTTTTCAACTGTGCCTTGGAAAAAACAGTGAGAATTTGGATTGAAAAATTAAAGGAATACAACATATCACCAATAATGTTCGGAAGAAAGAATAAATGCATTGAAATAAACAGCCTAGCATTCGCAGATGATTTTACTACACTTTCTGAAAATCGGACAAATGCAGTACCTAACAAAAGTTAATCTCTTGGAGGATATAGGCGGCAGAATAGTGTTAAGAATTTCAAGAGAAAAAACTACATTTATTATGAACAGTAAAATGCTCCAAAATTTTCAGTAACATACATTGGTCAAATAAAACCACATTTACCAACCCCAAGGTCTGTTTGGTAGGTGAGCTCACCCAGTACAAAGTCCTGTACGGCGTGTGAAATTTACACATCAGTGTATGGGGGTCAGTTCCTTTCCCTGTACCACCTGTGATTTCCAAGGATGACCTGGAACCCGAAAAAGTACACTGCTTGGGTGAAGCTGAGGGTGCCAAGAGGTGCCACCCGGAATCAAACCTGGGCCCTCTGGTCAGTAGCCCATATAGAGAGGGTTTAAAAATTTTAATATATTCAGGAGAAGTAATACAAAAAAATGGTTTGGAAAAATGTACTATAGAGGAAAGAACCCATAAAATGTAAAGACCATACGGTATAACTAAGGATATTTACAACAAAAAGTGTTCAAAAGAATACGAAAATCAGACATTATAATACAGCAGTGAAACCTATATTGCTTATATGCAAGCGAATGTCTTCCATTAGACAAATTAGAAACACGTGAAAGACGGTTTGTTAGGGAAATGGTAAGCACAAGAAAAACTACAGGTGGGGAAATTAAGAAGTAATAAAAATATATCAAAATGTAGAAAATATAACGGAAACAAAAAAGGCTGATATTTTTCGGGAATATATACAGACTAGATGATAGCAGGTTAACAAAGAAGATCTTCAAATATCTTTGGGAACAGAAGACAACAACAAGTTGCATCTTAGAGGCAAGGAAAGATCTAGAGAGAAACAACATAGAAGAAGAAGAGCAAAGAGCAAGAAAGACATTTAGAGATAAAGTGTTAAAAATGGAGGAATTTCAAGGTAGAAGAGAGAAAAAGACAGGGCCAAAGTGGTTCGAAGGAAGAAAAAAGTCATAGCAAAAAGGTGGAAAAATATACGTAAGAAGAAAAGAAAGCAACAAAGGAGAAGAAATTGAAATTGGCCCACGTGGTCCCTAGGTGGCCTAAAAAATGTTATAACTTTAGAAAAATTAGGAAAGATGCTACATTAAAAAAATGGATTGTACTGGATTGGAAAGATATGGAGACATAAAAATAATTTGTCGATAGATAAAAGAGTTAATTTAGAATGGTACTTTCTACTGAAAAATACATGGCAAGATTCAATTATTTTTTATCATTCTACAGAGTGCACTTAAAACTGCAGGTTCTGAAGCTTAAAAAAAATTAAATGACATATATTTAACATTTAGATGGAATCTCCTTAAGATTGGTAAGTTTCGGATTTCCATACGAGTTAAAAAAAAAGTTTCCTCATTATTATCTGCATTCTATTTTACGTGGCCCACTTTTGATTCCTTTTTTTTCTCCGGGATTATCTTATTTCCAATTGTTGGACCAAAGGGCCGAATAAAGTGCGGTTTCACGTGGCGCCATTTTCACCCTTTAAAGCAGATATTTGCTGGGTCGAGCTTCGCCGCCGCGGCGTGGGCTTCAACTCTGTCCCATAACCTCCCATTCCTTGTGGAAAAAAACCGAGGTGGTGGTGCTTAAGCTCCCTTGCAATTGTGCTGCCGAACAGCACCCTGACCTACGCGGGCTGGAGATGGACCTATTAAAGAATCCAGAGGAGAGAGCACCTATGGTGAAGGCGGAAGAGAATGAGGGGAGATTTGGGCTCAAATGGATCGCAGATGCGGCAATAAAGATGTTCTAAATCCGAGGCAGGGTACAAGTCAGATAGCGTTAAGATGACGTGTGAAAATGACCTCAAGAGGCGTTACGCAATGGGATTTGTTAACATTTCCCTATTCTATCTTTCCTGATGACTTTGCGTGGCATAATTTTTAACATTCTCGAAACATGAAGTAATAAAGGCACTTACTGGCACTGTCTTGGAAATATTATATTAATTCCAGAAACCATCAAGACAACATATGTCGACAGTTCTTGAGAGATCCTTATTAATAATTATGTGCCTTTTAAGTCCGGAGAGGCTATGCACCACTGAAAAATTGGAGTAAAAAGTGAAATTGATGATAGATTATTCCATACACCTAACCAGTATTTTTTAGATGAGGGAATTCTATATAATCTACATGAAAGGTTTTGAATTGAAATAGGGATTTTTCGAACTCATTCGAATAACAAGAAGTCCTGCATAAAAGCTAATACTTGATGTAAGAAACAGTTTTGGGCATTACTTAGTGGAAATATCTCGTATCCCTTTCATCATATTCCCTCCCCAACTTTCGATATGTATATATAGTGATAGCATACCATGCACTGTCACCAGAAGATGATTTTACTTTGCAGCATTAAAACAAAATTATATTTGGAAATTGCTGTGTTTATGTTTCAACAAACTTTCAAACTATTTCTTGGCTTTTACTCGGTCAAGAAAAACAACATCGGGATTAGAAGACTAAAATTTACAACGTACTCATCGAATGCGTTTATATTTTCAGGGTATGTTACATTTCATCTATTAGTTGGCTGTGAGATTATATTTAAAACGAAATATTAGACGCGAATGGAATTCTATATTCTAGTTAGGAGGAATACACGTAATGGCAAAGTTAAGTCACTGAATAATAAATAGACTTAACGTCAAAATAAAATTATATAAGTAACCTTCTCAATGAAAGTATCTAAGAGACCAAATAAACGACCAGATAATTTGAGCTCGAATTAAAATAATTCTCTTGCATATAAGCAAATTCAAGTAAGCTACCTCCCGCGGATTGCTTAGTTGGCTTATCCGTCCACACTGGTGCGCACATTTTCTATATCTTCAATTTTACCAAACCAAAGTTGTTTATTTGCAATCAAATATTCCTCACGATACTTCTGTGTAAAGAAGAATAAATTTTCTGAGACACAACGACCAATTCAACAATTCATTTTCACCCGGAGATTTTGCTATGGAAGGACCGTTTCAAATTCGAATTAAAACTCTGAAGTTGTTGAAACAACAAAAATATTGATTTAAGAAATTTTTATCTTTTTCGATAGCACTAGGAAAAGCTTGAAGATACACTTAGAGATAACCAAAATAAAAATGGTTTGTGGAAGAAGAAAAACTGTTTTTTTTAAACTCGATCATAAAAAAACTGGAGCAAGTCGAAGGATGATGCCACCTTGGGAGCAAGATCATACTAGTAAAGAAACCTACAAACAGCCAGAAACACAAGCTTGAAAATAAGGACAAAATTATAAATTGGATTTGAAACACTCTCTTCTTTGGCAATGTGATATGGACGATAATAGTGGCAGATATGAAAAGACTGGAAGCTAGGGACTTGCGGTGTTACAGATTAATGAAGATGTTTAAATGGACGGAGATATTCATCAATGAAGTAGCCCTACAAAGATAAAGGGAAGAAAGCAGATTACTGGAATCTCTGTGAATAAGAAAAGTAGCCCTACAAAGATAAAGGGAAGAAAGCAGATTACTAGAATCTCTGTGAAGTATAAAAGGGACGATTTGACATTCTCTCGGATTGAATAGCCCCAGAATAATTCAAAGCATATCATTTCAAGGAATTACGAAGAAATCAAGAGGCATGCGGCGGGGAAGACGGAGTGAGCACCAAGAGGGACCAATATTTGGATTTTCTGGCGGCTGACGATGATCACCGAAATGTAATTGCTATTTCTTTTGAAAATGATAACTACTCATGCACTTCGGCAACGTAGTCCGTTCTAGTTTTCATACGTTTCACTGGTTTACTACGACACAATTTCAATGGGAAAAATATCTTTATGAAGTTGGCTTCTAATCGTCCCAGGCTCCTTTTGTCTACGACTCGCAGGTGCGTGAATGGCACGGGAAAATTATGTTACCCCGATCCCGGAGCGAGCGACCATGCATAATAAACGCGGCAAGTAGGGTATGCGCAAGCATCAGTGCGCCTCTCGAAATTCCACCCTCCGCGCTTCAATAATCCCCTAACCGTGCTCCATAAACCAACTTTCATCCCCCCCCCC
>LYUA01000063.1:722942-735727 GCA_002093875.1 Calopteryx splendens | reverse complement strand
AATCAACCCGAAGATCAGTTTGGTAGTTGAGGGTAGAGCTCACCCAGTACTAAGCCCAGCAGCGTGTGAGACTCACACATCACAGGATGGCCAATTCCTTTCCATGTACCACCTGCGATTTCCCAGGATGACTTGGTACCCGAAAAAATGCACACAGCTAGGGTAAAGCTTAGGGTGCCAAGGCACGTCACCCGGAATCGAACCCGGGCCCTCTGGTTAGTAGCTCAGCGCTCTACCCACTGGTCTTCCGCGCCACAAAACCCACAAAAATAGAAATAAATAAAAGAAACTGTTTATCTTGTCAATACGCTACGATTTTATTTTGCACAAACTTTTCTTCTTTTAAAAGAACAAATTAGCATTTGCACTGTTGGGCGAAATATTTTACCCATTACTTCCTACTTCTTATTACCTCGTAAGCACAAATTATTCCTAGTTGTATCCGATTCCTGTGGAAGTCTCGGATGAAACAAAGTAAACACTAATAATGGAATGTGGGCAATGGTAAAAGTATGCTGACGTTATATATATGAGGAAGAAATATTTACTATATGGGCATACGTATTTGTGACCGAGAGATTGTTCCTTAATAATTTTAATTTTACAAAAGGTAAGGAAAATATTTTAAAAATGCTACAGATTTTCAATGACTAAAAATACCTATTCTCATTCTTGAATTCGTTCTACGTTCATCAAATTTGAAAAAAAAACAAAAACAGGTATCAGTGAATCATCAGAGAATATATTTTAGTTTTCCTCTAAAAATAAATTTAATAATATGCTGAGGATAAGTCAAGGAAATTCTGCTGATACTCATTGTGTCTTCATGGAAGAATTCGTGATATTATTCCATTTTATTGCGACACTGTAGATTAATTAATTTTCACTTCTTTAAAAATTTGTATTGAATAAAAATCCCTAATGACTATAATTTCTTTAACTTGCATCAATAAAAAGAATATTTTAAAAATTTCAAATTTTAAATGATTTTTTATTGCTCATAATAAATGTTCAAAGAATTATATTCAACCAAATTTGAATGTGGCAGGAGAAAATGCCTCGAGCCTTGAAGAAGGACACGTACAGTTTTACGAAATATGTTAACAACTACATAGAGCAAAAGCATATCCCGATTAATAACCTGCTTAGGAGAGTCCTAAGAACCTGGATGTTAAATGAACAAGGGAGCTGAAAGGAATAGGACATTATAAAATAAAATTCGTCAATATTACTTTATTCTTCATTGAAAAATCTTGTAGTTGATATAACGTTGAGCTCGAGTTGAATCAATGAATGAATGAGTTGAAGTTCACTTTTGTATCTCGCTCATAAAATTTATCGAGCGAATAATATTCCGGCCGGCTAGGAATAAATAGGAAGTTTTTAAGAAAAGAGCCGTGATCCCCGAATTTCTTTGCCTCTGGCTTACAAACCATTATTCATGGACAGTTTTCATATCCCCGCTGTAGTAAGCACGCTTTCGTGTCCTTTCGTGACACCGGACGTTCAGGCGCTCGCGAGCCATCTACCTCCTTTTTGGTGAGTTACGCAACCCATGGTTCAAGAAACTCCCTTCTCGACCCGCGACATTACGATTTGCATCCGCGCGCTAATGCGCTCTTATTGTCGTAGGAAATCGACAATTTAATCAAAATATGAGTGCATTTCATACAGATTTTCTACCATTGTTTGTTAGTAATTTAGTTGCAATGGAGTACTATAGACGTGTTGCGAATTTTGTAGTGGAATCGGCCTTGAAGTTTAAATTTTATTTTTAATAATATGTGAAAGTGTGAATATTTTGTTAAAATTGAATTGTACATCAAAACTGTCTGCGGAAATTAGTTCCATTAGAGTATCGAAAATTTAGTGTACCGTATCCCATGATTATATTTTTAAAATCAATTGCTTTTTCGACTAATTATAAAGTGCATTAGACTAAACTTGATCAATATAAGTAAATACATGTTACAAATTCTGTGTGACATAGCTTGTTTGGGAAGGAAGAATAACGGAAAATTTCAGTAAATTTTTTCTCCAGAATGGAGAAAAACTTTAGAATGATCTTGAGAATGGATCAGCATTTTAGTTCAAACTTGAATACATTCGGGGGCTCTATGGTTGCAGCTGGGCAACATTAATTTAATTTCGAATGGCTTAACAAACTTTAACATAAATCAAAATAATCATTATCCGGAATTCAGAATAATTTTTCGTTTTACATGACTTCTATAAAAATTAAGGTCAGTTATTGCCGAGTACTTGAAAAAATTATCATAAAAATATAATGATGACACCACTTGCCAAATTTCCTTCCCCGCAAAGTCAGTATTTCAAGCCCTTGATGTGATTGCTGCACACGTTGTGGCAAAACAAAAAGGCGGGAATGAAGTTGACCTAGCCGACTTTGGCTTATGAGCGAGGTAGATGACCTCCATTTCCTACGATGGGACAACAAGGACAGAGAAATATTCATATCTAAGCTTCTCTGAGGGTAAAAATGGTCTCCCAAATGAATGGCTTCGTAGATGTGGCACTCACAGAGACTTCGTACCTCTTCGTGGACAATCATGAGGTCTACGCTGTTCCCAAAATATTAACGTCTTCCAAAATAGTAGGATAAAGCAGCGAGCAGGCTGAAGAAGCTCGATACCAAGATCGCGCAAGCTAGGCAATGGGCAAAGGAATACATGACATCTGGGCGTTCATTCACGCTTAGGCCTAGGCGTATTTGCAAAGTGCAAGGCTAGCAATCCCCAGGGGTATGGTGAGTCGTACGCAAGAACGCTCGGCGGAGCTTGGATCACCGCGCCGTATGAGTCGTCCCGAGAGATATCCCTCCTGAGTAATTCTGAGAAGTACTCCTTATCTCACGGGAGTGACATGTCCCTCCGACACTATCACACACTGAATAAACACGTGATATAAAGCAGATGATAAACAGTGGTAGCCAGTAGATATAAAACGTAGTAGCGCGTTACCCTTGATGTGTAGGATGATGTGACTCTTGTGGAATTGTGCATTATTGTGGCATGTGTCCCTTTCTGCCGTGCATGACCCCCCCTTTTGGGTATTGTGTTATTCCTTTGGTGAATGTCTGGGGGTGAACTCACCCCCTGCCACACATCTCTGTGGTGGCTTGCAGGGTATTATGTAGATAGATAGAACGCGTTTTACTTACCATTAAGCAGGAAGAGGTGGGCAGAGCACAGGGATTGACAGGGAGGAGAAAGGTCTGGAAGGAAAATTCCACCTTTTCTTCAACGCTACGAACTCTTCAGTTCATCTCCGCCTGTTGTCAGATCCCAACCATCTGCTCCTGATGCCGAACGGTACTGGAAGGCCATCTATGAGATCTTGAAGCCATTCAACGGAAACACTCCTGTTTTAGCCCTCTTCATAGAGTATTGCGACAACACCTAATGGAAATAGATGGAACCTTTTCAGTCACGAAAGTGATGTGAAGAAGACCTCCTCTGGCAAAAAGAATTTCTCGGCTCCGGGAATGGACGCCGAGAATAACTTCTGGAAGAAGAAATTGCATATTCACCTCGCCAGAATCTTCACATCTTTTCTAAGTGATAGAGACCAACTTGGCTGACTGTGGGACGCACGATTCTCGTACCAAAAAAGGGAGATTTGTTCAATCCGAGGAACTACCACCATTTAAATGAGCCTCTCATCATCAAGACGAAGGTGATGGAAGTCCACTTGTCCTGCATGAAATGGCCGTTGCCACTCTGTAAAACGCACGTCGTTCATCCATCTGGCAATCGGAAAATTTTATCAGAGCAGGTAACGTACCACTGTGGCATTTACCAAAGCGACAGCTTGACCCCCCTCCGGTTCCGTATTTTTCTCCCTCAAGTAGAGACGGGTAAGGGGATGCACGTACAGTGTCACGTCTAATAGGAAGCATAAGGTCACCTATCTCTTTTACATGGATGACCTGAAGCCGCATGCTTAGTAAAAGAACTGTCTTGAACTGGACACCGTTCGGAAGTACAGTGAGGCTATAGGGATGGAATTCGGATTGGGCAAATTCGCGACCATCTACCTGGTGAAAGAAAGATAAACGGGAGACAAGACGTACAGCTCATTGGTGGGAATACTATTCTCGGTTTTGCCCAGCGTCGAATGCAGAAGGTAAAAGTAGTATAATGCCAAATACAGACAGACTCTCAGATTCATTTGGAGTTCCAAGCTGCCTAGTTAGAACAAGGTTGTCTGCAATATCAAGTTAGCGGTTCCAATGCTGCTTTACACCTTCAACTGCATGAAATGGTAAGCTATCGGTCTGCAAAATCTCAACTGGAGGACGAGGAAAACAAACATCTAACACCGTCTTCACACCCAAAATCTTCCGTCCCCAGAGAATCTCGGTGGTAGAGGATTGGTGAGTCCTACCACGGCAGAGTAGTCCTGGATAAGGCTCGCCAAGTGTCCCAAAGCAATAGACCCTCCCGTATCTCATGCGAGATCACGAGAGTGCACGCACGGGGGTGTTTCTATTTCAGGTGGCAAAGAGGGCAGCGAACGAGCTCCCTTTGGACTAATTGTAAGAACGGAAACGTAAGAGACACATCCATCCTGTCGTTGAAGACTGATGTTCTAAAGCTCGAGTTCAAGAGAGATGAACAGAGAATCTTTGCTCAAGAGGCACAACAATGATTGAATGAATAAACAACCCGAACACGGAAAAGCGTTGTCTAACGAAGGAGCTGATATTCGCCTTCCTACGTTCCGCAGTCCTGCCGTTGGAAGCAGAGGGTTTTGTCTTCGCATCCCAGGGTGGAGTCATAATCACACCGTCACTTCATCTTCGGGTCGAACGTGACGGAAGTAAGGTGAAGAGCGTCCGAAACCAGCCTCTAACCTTATGTAATATTCTATCCTAGGTCTGAGTACATCCGTCGGAACAATGCGGCTATGCATGATTTGTATCCAACTTGGAAACCGCTATGGCATCGGCGAGACACACGTCCTGATCTATGATCACGAAGATATCGAGTGCATTGTGGAGAACGATAAGTTAAACGATCTGATCACTCGATCAATTTTTTTGGAAATAATGTTTTGCCAAATGTGTATAAATAACTACTGTTGCCCTTGCTCAATCTATGTTATTCTCAATGAACGGTTTTACTTCATCTCAACCGAGTTTTAATATTAACCAAAGAATTGATAATTCTCTGATTTCATTAGATGCTTTTTATTTATATCAGTAATTTATTCTGAAACTTTGATAGTCTATATTTACAAATTAAATTAAACGATAAATATATTCCCTGCGATCACTGGGCACTATCAGCTGCCTACACTGCATTTGGTATCATAAATGTAGATAGGCACATAAAAGCTGAACTCTGTAAAAACGATTGATTATTATATGGATGCATTTGACCATAAAGTACACATTATTGATGACATGAAATAGGGAAAAATAAATATCTCTATAGGTAAAAGATATGAACGTAAAAACATTTCGCTAGACATTGAAGGAGGTATCAAGTCTTATATATTTGTATGTACATCAAATTACGACAATTAGGTAATAAATCATAATTGGTAGCACAAACACACATATAAATCAAACAATAAAATGAATTTCACACAAAATTTCAGTTATTTATCGCCATCGCTATTCTTATTTTGGCACTGCAACTAGAACTAGTACATGAACTGCAATAAAATGTTTCTCAATTTCTTTTATTATTTTTATTACAAATCATATAACACATATTTATTCACTGCACTTTTTAAGATAGACAGTAACAATGTTAAAAAATACAATCGTGCGAGGGAATTTAATAATAAGCATCATTTTCACACCAAATTTACTTCCCCGTCTTCTTCTTTTCCAAATATATGATCAGGATTTTATATCCTTGCTTTAAACACGTCTTGGTTCCAGAACACTTCCCGCGATAAGTTCGTCACTAGGACCATCACGAGAAATTCCATGGCAGAAGTAACCAGTCAGCGCAAAAAAAGGACAAAAAGAGGCTGAAACTAAAACAGCCACATGTACGGAAAACGCACGAACGTTAATGAGAATTAAACATGGTTTCATTGATTTACGACGGAACGAGGCAGATTCATCCGCAAGCGAATTACTCACTATCAGAGAAGGAAAGCATTGTCTCTTGGTGTAAGCACACTCAACTAAACCGCCGGTGAAGGACTACGTGAAACTGAATTTCCACATCGATATCAGGAAACACGGACACTTATTGTAAAAACTCGAAATTTTTCAGCTTTACCAAAACTTCTGGCGCCAGTCTTTTACGATGTACAGGCCGTTTGCAAGAGGACACGCGATATTTATCTTGGGGTAACATAAAATGGATTGTCAGAAAAGGGCAGGAGTTGCACAACGAAATAAAAAAAGAGAGAGACGGGCGGACCGGTGGACACTACACAGGTACGTAGAGAGAAAATATATCGCAGAAACGTCTCCTCTTACGACACAGCAACCATTTTACCAGTACATTGAACTTTTCTGATCACTATAATTGAAGTTCCCTCGGATTTAGGGGTCTTCTTACCGCTTCTTAAAAATACTTAGACATATCTCGCTTTCAATTTATTTTAAACTGGTTACTCTACGCGCATTGAGTTTCAGTGATAAACCTTTCCCCAAATTCACTACTTACAGTGAAATCATAAACTCGAGTGGCGAAATATACAACAGCTACATCATTCCTTTTCTCAGTATAAATATTTACACAGAGTTATATATGCATTGGAATTGTCTCATACAGCACTTCATATCATATATTAAATATCTTAATTACATAAAATGCCTTACGTCCACACTTTTGTCGAATCAAACGGTATGGAGTTCGCTATGTGTAAATAATGGACTGAATTTGAAAAATAACTTAATATTGTTGCAGATATCAAAATTTAATGAAAATGAACATAAAGCAGTATTTCAGCGGTTACCCTTTTTGAAATATGTAAGGCCACAAACGGTTAAATTGCGAAAAAGGTTGTTACACTTTTAAATTAAAATTAATATAATAATTCACACGACACTTAGCTAAAACAACACCCGAAGATATGACGTCGGAAGACACGTATTTTGAAAGCACTACAGAGCCTCCTTTCAAAAAATCTTTTGTATAGAATTATTTTTCAGTAGCATTTATAAACACAAAATATCTATAAAATGAATTTGAAACAGCAAGTCTTAAAAATCAAAATCACTACAAAAATGAAGTTATTTTGATTATTAAAACACTGGAATGAGGAATTGGACCCAAATATATTATTCTATAATATCAAAGACATAGTTCTCCGGTACTTATCAAATCCTAGAGAGTACGAATCGAATGCAAGCTAATGAGAGGTTAATTTCAGAACATTATAAATCAAAACTAACGCTATCACAATGTTTAGCGGGATAATGAAGAACCGAGTAAATGTGGCATACTTTAATTTCGACTAAAAACACAACTTTTAGGAATAGTATTCCAATATCGATAAACATTTTAATGCCAAAACATCTACCGCTGAATCCTCTCTGAAAAGAGCTTCCACTTCTTTTTGAAAAATAGATCGCTTCTGAAAACTTTACCCTGATGTTTCCTGACGACAACCAATCAAAAGCTCTGGATCTACGCCTTCCAGCGCGATCAAAACTTTGGTAATACCGGAAGTTGTACGGTGCTATAATCCAAAATGCGACTGGTAACTGACACACTCGGCTACTACATCTTTATGTCCTCTCCACACGTTCACACTGCAACTTTATTTTGCGGGTACATGTGGAGATTTATGGGAACACCTAAAACTGGCAACTACCAGTTAACTTAGTGTTCAGTTCTCCTATGATCCTACATCGCCTATGATGAAAAAAACACCTCATTGACTGTATTCCCCAGTTGAAAATCCGTGAAGCTCCAGACGCAGAGGAATATTTGTGAAGTCTCTCTAAGTTTAGTTTAATCTCCGATGCCGGACCGCTCATAATGGCAATATATAGTTTAGATGGTGGTTTATAGATTTATTTTCAATACTAAGTCAAATTAGCGCAAATTTTAAAGTTTTTTGACAGTAGAATATCACGTACTGTTAAAAAATTGAGATGTACACGTCCAGTTTGAAATATTTAAAGTGAATCCAATTTACATTAGACCTTCTAGGTACGTGTTTTATTAGGTAACACCCCAGTCGCTCCCTATGACTCAAAATCCCAGTCCCTCTCTGTTAAATATACGTTAAAAGTAACGAATCTTTGACTGAGCTGAGTGGCATATATTCCTCAAATGAATGACCTTTTACATCACATTATCACACACGGCCTTGATTCGGGGAATAAGGGTGTGCGAAGAGGAACGTTTGATGGAGTTTGGGAAGAGGAGAGAGAGAGATGATGATGATGAGGAGACTAACTCTCGCTTCAATTCCACCTAAAACAGGGTTCCCCCTTATTTTCCTCAAAAGTTTCCTCACCGTCTCGAGAGCTCCCCAAGATCGGCTCACCGTCTTATACGCAAGTGCGCCTTCTCGTTTCTCGCAGCCCCAACTTACGATTCACCCCAATTTCCGCACGACCCTCAGACACTTCCCTCAAATATTCTCATGACATTCGCACCCTAGTAAGTCTCCCTTTCTCCTCCTCCTTACCCTTTGCTTGTAACGCCAACGTGAACGCTATCTCGCGATATTTCAACCAAACTTCTAGTCTCCCAACCCCGCCCCACCCGATATTTCCCAGAGTTTATGGTTACGAAACGTCCACGCAGACAGTCGACTCAATCTGGACTCCCTTGACCAAATCCACCGATCACTACACTTTACAATAACTATAATACTGAAATAACTTCAAAATACGTTAAAAAGTTTACTCCGTTTACGCATGAATTTATATAAGCTTTTTATTGTTCAATACTGTTTTTTTTCACCAGAAAGAATTCAGCCTAAAGCCCAAAGGATCAATAGTAGCAAAAATTGAAAACCTCGGGTGCAAATGACGCTTTGGAAATGGAAGCATATTATTAATTTGAAAATTTTAATTAAGTTAGTTTTAAGAGGCCAAGTATAGGAGACATAGGACACATAGGCTGCGTTCCATTTCACGCACCAATCACATCGATGTGCCAGTATACAATTTGGCTGTTCCGCTTCACAAATACCTATTGACGTTATTTGATACAGAAACATGAAGCGGGACGATTTGATGAGGATGGAAAATTTGATTAATAACGCAGAGGAGTTCCCAAGATTTGTTATCAAAATATACGTAACTATAATTATTAAGAGCGGCGCTGTGGATGAAGTTGATTATCAACAACTAGCAAATTAGTAGTGATTTGATTATTGGACCGAAGACGACGGGATTTATCTTTATTATATACGTAACCATAACGAACATCATTAAACAACCTCCAATGACCGCATCAAGCGCACCAGCTTTGGGGTGGAGTGTTTGTAGCGCTTATTCTCGATCGAGCTATTATTATTCTCAAAGCTTGTGGTCTCGATGCTAGTATTCTCGATTCTCTTGGATCTCGCATCGATTCACTTTAATGCGTGAAACGAAACGAGTCAGTAGCGCATCAATACGGTTGATGAGTGAAACGGAACGCACCCCCAGTAATACATGATATGATGTTAACGCGATTTATTAATAATAACATATTGATTCAATAAAATAGCATGTTAATTTCACAATAGTTGATATGCTGATTTTTACGTATATTAACAGTTTCGCAGGTGCAGAAAAGGCGAAAAAAATTTATATGAAAACGATCATTTAGGCAGGAAATAAAAATTTTTTTGAATGGTCAACAGAAAACTATACAAAACTGTTTATATCAAATTTGTCCTTTACTGTGATCGACGGTAGGATATTTATCAACAATGCCATCGCTTAGCCATTGTACCTTTTAAATCAGTGCTCCTCGAGTAAAAATTAACATTAGCCATAATTTATAGCATAGTTGGGATTGATGGGAAGGGCCTGACTATCCACTCGTCATTGCAGTATTAATCCATGACTATCTCAATTTTCACCAACTCCTTTGCTGCGTGAGCAAAAAAACTTTTCCGGTGGTACTTCCACTTCCTTGCCTGCCTTCCTGCCAACGCTGTGGAAAACTTGGATAACCATCTTGAAAAACCTTTTGTAGACCACTAGCGGGTCAGAAACCCCGACCTGGAAAGGGTTTTCATCCCTAACTCCATCATCCCTATCACCTCTTCTAAGGCCTCCATCACTCTCGAGCGCTCAGATGTGGACTCTGTCATTTCCCTTTCACCTCTTTTTTCACTTTCCTTTCTCCATCACACACACACACTCTCTCTCTC
This sequence comes from Calopteryx splendens, assembly GCA_002093875.1. Lineage (NCBI taxonomy): Eukaryota > Metazoa > Arthropoda > Insecta > Odonata > Calopterygidae > Calopteryx > Calopteryx splendens. The sequence continues at coordinate 725,410 of LYUA01000063.1, read as the reverse complement.
TCTCCATCCTCTTTCGTCCGCTTCCACGTCCCCTAATTTCCTCCAAAACTTCCAAAACCGCCGGCCTATTTTCCTCCCACAAATACCTTCCTCCAATTATCTCCTTCCACAACTTCTACCCTGAACATTTGCCTCCCTCACACCATCTTTCTCTCTCCCTGGATTTTGCTCTCCTTTTCCAATTCCCCTTTCCCTCTTCCTTCTCTCTTTCTCTCTCTCCGTTCGCCCTATACACCTCCCACCTACCATTCCTCCTCTTTCGTCCCTCTGGCGATCCCCCCTTCTGTCCCTTCTCGGTACTTTCTTCCTTCATCGACACCCATTATTGCCACCCTTGAATTGGTAATTGGGCAAGGAAGAGAGGACGTTCTCTCATTACTATTGGAATGCGGCTCAGGGCATCATCCTCCAGCGCGTAACTCAACTTTCAGTTCCGTCCCATCCGCCTCTTCCCTTTTCTCCTGCGCTTCGCCCTCGTGCCTTATTCCATTCCTCATCGTTTGCCATCTTCTCCTCGCCTGGCGTCGTGCTACGATCCTTGATCTGTCCTTCCTCCCTCCAATCGAGTTATCCCTCTTGCCACGCACGCCGTCGCCATCGTTTTCAGGCCAAAAGACAGGCCCCTTAATTGGTAAAAATAGTCAATGTTTAAAATATTCGGAAATAAATTGCTCCCAACCAGTTCGAAATATTATCAACTGTAGTATTACGGTGCATGCAATTATCTTAATTATGAAAAATACTCGAAGTAATATCTGTAAAAACTATTTTTGAAAAATAAGAAAGAAGTGTTTAAGTGGGGTGAATAAAGTGGCAACGGGTACAGCTGCGCCTACTTCACAGTTTTGGAATGCCTTCCAAAACGGAAATCGTGGATCCAATTAAGGGAGCCAGAGGAGCAAGGTAGCAGAAGCGCGTGCAACGAATATACCAGCAGTTCAATTGAATGAAAAAAAGTAGGTTGTATGTTCCCAATCCACGGATTGATCTTCCTCCACCAATTATTACATTTCTAATCAGTTTACATAGCATTGAGTATAAGTATTCTAGTGGTAACACATCTAATTGAAACGGAAACAAAACTGCTGCCATAAAATCACGAAACGCGAATGGAACATAACCTAAATAGTTATTCCGGTGAATAAAAAATTTCCATTACAATAGATGTTTGCGTTTCCCATGCCATTGTTTACATTAAGTATTCACCGACGCACATGCCGAAAATTGGAAACGCGCGGGTGTCGAGTTCATTTGTCACAAATCTCGTGAAACACGGCCAATGTTTTAATGAACAAGAGTTCATGATCGAGAGGCCCCATTCAATTTTTTCGTCATGTTTATTTTTCAATAATCAAGTGATCGTGTGTACACAGTTTCCTAAAGCAATTAAATGTACGCAACATTGGTTGACGATAGAAATAATGGCGCATAAACGCATTGCCGATTCAAACGAACGGACTGAAAGTCAGGATTCATAGCTATCATACAAATAATATTCCTTCACACACAAGGTGTAAATAATACGTGTAACTGAGAAAATACGGGTGAGAGAGATACGGGGACAATGAGACTTGTGAAAAAATACATCCATTGGAAAGTTTTATCTTTTCCTACTGACAATGACTGAAAGCGTAAATCGATAGGCCAACGTAGAATTATTTAATACGTGTAGGTTTTACACGAGTTATTTCTCTCTGTAATTTTCTTTAATAATATACACGTGCATAAGAGTGCGAGGAAAATGCATTTTAAATAAAAAAAATTATAAATCATAGAGATAACCGTAGGTATCCTAATTTTTAAGATGACTATGTTTTTTTTGCCGAGAAGTCTCTAAGGGGACATCACAAACACACACATATGGAAAATTTAGAATAGCAAAACGTGTCCACACGATTATCTTCCGTTGATATTATATAGCCTAAGTAGACATTTTTATACGACATTTTTACTAACTCAAAACCATTCAGAAATAGATTCCAAAGTAATAATAATACCGCCGGATACTTCAATAATTATTTGTCCAATCATGAATGTATTTTTTTTTGTCCCTTTCTCGAACGCCCTACGTAATTTTGCCTCCAGATAACTTCGACAATTAGGGCTTTAAAAACCTCTGTTCTGAACGCATTTTGATCCCGACGCATGCTAGCTGAATTGAAGATACCTGGAGGCCTTTCCTGAGTCGGATGGAAGTAACAAAAGCTTTCAATTTCGTGTATGCCAGCTCCTTTACGCTCCTTGCCCACTTAATGGACGCCCCCTTCACTCGCGTGCCGCACTCTCTCTTCCCCCTCCGTTCACTCGGTTGGGGCGGGGACTCTATTTCCTTCCAATCTCTCTCTCATCTCATCTCCCTGTAATCTGCTGACGGTTGACTGCGCGGGCGTTCTCTGGTCCGGCGCTTAGGCAACAAGCATTCAGTTAAAGACCAATTCAGAGCCGTCGGGGCCACTTCCAAGAAACTC
>LYUA01000063.1:681668-697825 GCA_002093875.1 Calopteryx splendens | reverse complement strand
GGGGGGGGGGGGGGGGGGGGGGGGGGGGGGGTAGTTGGAATCGGCTGCATGCCAATTGCCTCACAGGGTTAGTACATACAACCAAAGAGCTCCGTCGGCTTCATTTCGCTCGAAAAGGACGGCGCTTCCTTTGCCGACATCAGAGGGACGAAGTTAAAATTGCGTCGATGATAGGGCCTCCCGAACGATGGGGACGAACATAAAGGGCCATTTTACTTTATTGCAACGTCGACATCGTTTCTGCCCTTCGTCATTCTCCTTTTTCCACATGGAAGCGCTTCGGCCGGCTTCGTTTTTTTTAAACTCTTTCGTTTATTCGTTTTATTTTTTTCCAACATTCACGACCTTCTTCAAGTTGTCTCTGCTTCGTGCAATGGCCGGCGCAAACACCACATCCGCGGCCGGGGATCCACGCGGGAAACAGTGGGCAAAATGTCCCGAGCAGATTGCCGGGGGACATCCGCTTTAATGCAGAAAAACGAACTGACCTGCTAACGAGGCGACTTTTGACTGCGTGTACATACATGCGTCGCGCCATTTATGGGCCAAAGTTGTGAAGGGGGAGTTTTGCAGCCTTGGACGAAGCGGGGAGATTATCAAAGCTAATTAGATTTGCTTAACCTACTAATGGTAGTAATTAGTAAAAAAATGAGCGATCGTCACAGTAGGGTTTCAAATAGTGCACGTACCATGGGACGTGGCGCCCGCTTTCTTTTCACCACAAAGGAGAACAGGTGTCCGCTTTGTTTTGAAATTAGCTTTGTTTATACTACCCCCTACGTCCCTTTTGTCCGCTTTGTGTATATTTTCCCTTACCACAAATTCTCACAGTCATTTTTACTGCATGAAGCCTAGAAATTAAGTATTTATTAACCATATTTCTGACAAAAATGGCCCTTTCTTTCTGTTTTGAAATACACATGAATTTACCATTGCAGCCCAGCAAACCCAGCCCAGCTGCAATGCACCAACGCTGAAATGATTAGATATTAATTCTTTCATTCTAATAAATTTACTCCCATGTAAAGGTAAAGGTAACACATTGAAAACGTTATCATATTAAATTATATTTTTTGTAATCCCAGATTCAAAAAATTAAGATGATAAATACATTTTTATCAAGCTACAATACATTATTTCTGTGAGAATTCTTAATGTGTGGATTATAAAGAGAATAATTAATGCTTTACTCAGCGTGTATTTCTATATGAATATCCTTCATGCCCATGGACTGCATTAAAAAAAATATTTTAAAATGACTTGTTTAATTACTCATGGGCATCCTGTTCATTCAGAACATTATGATAGCGCCAGAAGCACACTTACTCGATTATGATTATGTTTCACTTTTCCTTGACATCGCTACAACTCAATGACAGCCTAACGGGTGCATTCAGCGTATTTCACCAGCCCGATTGACTTAAGCAACTTTGAGTAATTTCCGATGAACTTAATTATCCTTCATTACCTCCTTATGCCACGCCCGTGCAATGAGTTCTCCTCCTGCAGCTGCAATTTACCAAGTTTCCGTCGAACTATTTTTCATTAAACTCCAATAACATACTATCTTACCTAGGGAATATACTCGGGAGAAAGGGGAAATTTAATAATTCAATTTTCAAACAGGTGAGCGCATTTCCACGTATTTTGCGACACCACCGAACTATTCGCATCATCAGAAGTGCCTCCAAAATTTTCCCACGGAAGCTAATTTCATTTAGTATCCTCGACTTTATTCACTAACTGTTTACGAAGAGCGTGGAAGCAGGATCGTCGAGGTAGAAAGTGATTGATGAGCGTAGTCGCTCGCTCCAAATTCCTTACTGCGCAAAGACCTTTCTCCCTGTTTCGAAAATCCTCTAAAAAGCGATGTACGACAAGGAGTAACCCACGATTCATAAGAACTATTCTTCTCTTTTATACGACAATTAAAACGATATTTTAAATTTATGCATTCGGAAACAGAACCTACTCCATAAATAACTTGGGATCACGGTGGTAGTTGTTCTGGAACCTGGAGGTAGATTTTAATGCTATAATATAGGGACACTTAAACTGTCTTAAAAAATCAATATGAACTGAACGACATAAGACGGGAGACAAAAATGATCTTGAATTTTTTAAATGTATTCCAGTTTCATTTTAGTGAACATAAAAACGTATGAAAATTGGAGTTTCTGATGAGAATATTTTCGACTTCAAGAGTGACAAGAATATTAATGACATGCAATCAAGACAAAACAATTCTAAATAAAAGACGTAGTCTCAACTCCGGATACATGATTTGCCTCCCAAATTGGCAGCTTTTGCCACATTCAAGATTTAACGGAAAGAACATTTTTGGTCTATATTTTTATTTTAGTTTTGGCTAGATTGGATGAAAATAGCCTCGAAAAAATCGTGTTTCGTGGAACCGGTGGACCTCACTCTGATTAGATGTGTTTAAGTTTAACTCGAATAAGTCGACTCGAGTTAAATTGATACATGCGAACCTCACAGACACGTAAATTATCGCTAATGAATGGTCCCGCTAGGTTTTTGAGGTGGGATTTCCAAGGATTTCCTGTGTCCAACATGGGAGAGTGATAAAAAAATTGGTCATATAATACTACTGTTCCTTTTGTACCTAAACGATTATTATTAATTAATTACTAAAATATCACTGGAATTTTCTTATAAATTAATACAAATTACCAAATCTTTCTTGTACATTTACATAACAAGATAGCAAATTATTCAATCAGTATGACTTCAGAGTATTAATATAAAATATAAATTGACGAAGCAAGAAGTCTATTCTCATGCCTGAAAATAATGCAATTAAATTGGGAGGAAAAGCCCATCGCAATTGCCGTGGATCCATCGACTTTAATCATACCGTTCATCTTCCGAGGAATTCTGGATCCTCAAATATTTTTACGGTCGGCATTTCTTGATTACATTCCTCGTGGCAGACAAATATAAGGATATATATTTCCTTTAACGCAATAAAAAGATGATAAATAATGAAGAAGATTAAGTAAAAAATAAGCATCGAGCGAACAGCATGAGAGGTACGAAACTCATTTCTAGCCCTCCATTCTGCTCCAAGGAAGGTTGCTGGAAGGATACACTTTCCCGGTGATTCAATCGCGAACGACTGATATTCTTCAGCGCTCTTCCCCCTCACTCTCTTATTGTCACGTGCCCGAAGGGCACTAGAGATTAAGTGCCAGGAGATGAGATCCTTAGATCGAAGCAGGTCATGTCGGACGTGTTCGAAGGGCTATCGAATTGACCCGATTGCCATTCGCCGTAGTGTGGACGCCTTAGTACACTACAATACTTTATATTAAAAGAGTACTTTTCACACTCCATCAGTTTATGCGTGATCTTTTTCATTGATTACTCGAAATAAATGCCAATTTTATCAACACCGAACAATATGAAATTAACGCTACTGACATAAATTATAACCGAAATGAAATTCATAGCATATTACATCAATTTCGATAGAAAATTACTAATTGAACCCACTTACTCATTTTTTTACACTTATGGAATCAGCTCACTCTTAAAGTATTTTTTTCTTCCTTTGGTCTTCATAAATCGTGTAATATCTTTCTCTATAAAAACAGAAGATTTTGTTATCGGCATTAAATCAGTGTATATCAATAATGAAAAGCATTTCTTTAGTTTTTCTTCGAAAGTGTATAAAAAATTACTAAACAATTATTCAAAAATCTATTACTATTAATTCTTGATCTTTCTAGCCAAGAAACCTTAATTCTCTATGCTAATTTTGAAAACCAACTAAATAATTATCTGCTTTCGCTAAAATTTGATAAAATATTGTTGATTTACCAAATTACCAATGACGGTTGATACACAAATGGCCTCGTATTTTCTTTTCGTCTTCAGTTGGAAAATCAAAATAATTATATACTTACTATTTTTATAAAGAATTAAATAATGACCACATCAAAATGGTGTCCCACTGAAATGTCGTAAAATATCTTAATGTTTTGACACTCGAAGCTGAATCAAGTTGACTCAAGTGAACAATATTTTTTTTCTTTCCCAGTGTATCATTTGCAAATCTCTGGATTTAGGTAGAGATAGATATTCCATTTCCAATTATCAAACTGATTTTGCAATTAAAAATTAAAATTTTATGCAGCATCAAAATATTAACGAAGAAAGACCTGCTATTCTGACCCGTTAAAAGCTCCCTTTCATGTTACACGTACGTCACGCAAACCCCTAATACATATTCCCACCTATTAAAATTTCGTTTCACGTTGGCTCGCTTTTCCCCTTGGAAAATACATTATCTGTATAGCATTGGATGCCTTTCACAAGTAATCATAGCTGAATTCTACTATCAAATAGGTTTAGATACTTACGGAGATTAATTTAATGTTGTTTGTAATCAACCAGCTATTAGAGCTATCGGCTTAAAGCGCTATAAGCCTATTTTAACGAGGTGGATTAAGCGAAAGATAAATGACAGAGAGAAAGATGCTTGTTTTATGATGGGTGTGATATCAGTATAAGGGAGATACTTATCTCTAAAAAATATTGTTTTCCCTCTTATGTGCCATATAAAACAAAAGTAGAAATCGGGGGATGGACTGACAAAACGGCAGTGCAAATTCATATCGGCAGTGTGAGCGTGTGCAAAGAGAAAATTATCTTCACTATAGTCTAAAAGTGGATTTCACGTGTCTCGTGTAAAATGTGATTTATGCTCCATTTAAGCGACTCATCTGACAACAAAATACAAACTTCTTCCAATAAGAGTACGGAAAGTAAACGCATTTCTGCAACAGTACAGACTCAAAGAGTACTTCAGTAATTATCTTATACGAGAAACGCTAGTAGACATGATTCAGTCGAGATAATTAAGAGAGAAGCTCAAGTATTGATCCCAAATCCACAAAAGCAGATGGAAGATGATTCAAGTTGAGTTCTTTCACCAAGTCCTTTATCCTCCAAAGCACACTATTCTTTCTTGTTCTCGAGCCAGAGGATTCTCATCCGTAATCGAATTAACTGCTATGGTCTGACGCATCATGAAAATCATGGGTTACTTTCGTCTTTCTTCATGGATAAGCTCCGAATCTTAATCCCGAGGTTCAATTATATGTTATCCTACCATATCGCTTGGTTCACTTAGGTGAGAAAGCCAGAGCTTGAAATGAAAATGGTAAATTTAAATGAGATTTTAAAAATAATAGGCGTATCAAGGATTGAAAAATTTCACTGCTACTTCGTATAGGATTAATTCATTTTAGAGTGAAGTGCATATTTGGTTTCAGCTTGTAAAAATAATATTGGCTCGACCTTTTACTTTTTAGAGAATAGCAACTGGAAAATAAAAAATCACGGTACTTGCATACATTGTACATCGAATGCATGGCTAAAAAAGGTTCATAAAAGAGAAATTCGTACTTGAAAAAAATTATTTTCAAATTTTCTGGCACTTCTTACGGCACAGCAAACCATAACCACAGTAAACCATAAGCAAACTATTTGGATGAAGAATACTACAAGAAAAGGTCGATACAGATCGTTTAATCGGTGATAAGCCTATGCAGAGGTATCTGATACCAAATTTCGTTAAGGTATGTGAAGAGCGAAAAATTTCACCCATCAAGCAAACAAATACCTTTAAGGACGGTCAATTTAAAATGGTTTCACTTTCATTGTGTAGCGATTTGGTTTTCATAGAGAATTTTTTACACGTTTTTCTCTGGCACACCTCACCAATAGAATTCACGCTGGTAACGTGAACCGACTTTCTACTGTTCACTTGTAAAACAACTGCAATGCATTTATTTATAAGGGTGAAAGGCATAGCCTGAGACGAATAAAAGATGAACCTACCTCCGGATCAAGGTTCCCCAGGGCATTGTGGCTGAGGTCAAGGTTTCGTAGCTTGCCGAGTCGGAAGAAAAGCCTCGGGACCAACTCCTTGAGCCGATTATTTGCGAGGGACAGTGTTTTAAGCTCGTGGAGGTGGCGGAAGGAGGCGGATGGGGCGCTTTCTATGCGGTTGTTATCGAGGCGCAGGTGCCTCAGGTCAGCCAGGCCGAGGAAGTGGTGGTCCAGCAATGCGGTCAGTCTGTTGCCGGAGAGATCAAGGGACCTGAGGGCAGGGACGCCCCAGAAGGAGTGTCTCCCGATGGCTGGGACGCCCGAGCCGACCACCCGCAATTCCTCCAGTCGAGGGAACGCCTGCAGGGAAAAGAGTTCCAAAGTTAGTGAAGAGAATGCTGAAAATACAGATTAAAAGAGAGCCAAAGAAGGAAATTGTCTGGATCGATCCTGATGACTGCTTCAACAACTAAGTTAAATTTTAGTATCAAACTAACCGAACCAAGCTTAGCTAGCTTTGAGTAGGTAATCTTTTCAAATAAACAGGAGAAATGCGGAAATTAATTGCTTGTGCTCTATTTATTTTTATAATGTTTCGATAAGAACGCGGTAAGAATATCTTGCGCCTTATACGAAAGACATTAATAGTCACCTTGAAAATGTCTTGATAAATTATGAAAATTCAAATCTTATCCTTAAAATTTATTAATTAGATTTAGAAACATTTCACCGACCTTTAAATACGCTAAACCAACTCTAACACATCTAAAGGGTGATGACTCATGAGCATTTATTTGAAAGTGGTATACGTATTGTGCAAACAAGTGACAAACTTACAATCCCATCATTCCGCACCTCCAGTTATACGAATATTAATGTGTTTTTGTAAACAAAGCGGTCACGAATTTTGCATTCTTTAAATGAACGGGTAGGCGTGAAAGCATTATATTTACATTATGGAATGAAACTCACAATTCACTGTATAACTCTAATACTACGCGACAAAAATTATCTTTTTACAAATATTTAATTACCAAATTTCTCATATGACATTATAAATTGATATCTGACACATAGCGGAGACAGAGTGTAGAATATAAATGCTTAATTTTGATCTTCCTCATTTTTCTAACCAAAATAATTGAAATATTGGAAGAACTTAAACCTAAAATAGGATTAATTTTGACAATAGTTTTGAATTCATGGGAAATTACGGTAGTTCCCCACTTAGAATATCGTAATATGTGAACCTGAAGCACAATACCATTGCACATAATACACAAAACACTTTATACGATATTAGTCATGACTTCTTTCTACATATCTTTTGTTTTTTCCATGGGTTCAAGTTTACAGAAGTGAAATGAGATACACCGACATTAATTATTTCTACTGACTCAGAGATTATTTTATATGGCGGCCCACATTATCCCGTAAGCATGCTGCATTCCAGCCGTATAAACCAATTCATTTTATCTCAGAGAAATAGAAATTTAAAATACAATTGCAGTTCAACTGGAAAGTAAAAATGAGATGATATTTTCTCATTTTTATTTACATTATTGTATTTTTTTAAATTCAAAATTTACTGAGCATTATTTCGATGAATAATAAAATTAATCTGAGGGTAAAAAAGCTAATTTTATTCGTATTAAACATGATGAATAAGAATAAGCCCTTAATCTCTGGGGTGCTGGTAAATCTCATAATTGAGTTCATTTGAAATATTTATTGCATAGATTCGAGGTAACTAAGAATTTTTATATGACAAATAAAATTATGCAATTCCTATCTTACTGTGTTCTACCAGCTAAATAATTACATAACTATATGCATTGAAATTATTTAGTTAATTTCATCCCTTCCATTGATATTAGTGCTTTGCGGTATGCGCTTTAATTTTGGTGGAATAAAGGTTTTAATCAAAGTGGGAAAGGATCGCAAGGCAGAGTAAGTTCATAATACTAAAAGTTGTGGAATAACAATGACAATGACTCAATTTACCTATGTTAAAATATTACCATGGCACAAATTAATACCAAGGACGCAGAAAGCATATGTTTCATTCAAATCTATGTGATGGCTTACGTGATCACCCTAGCCTCTTGAGACATAGTTGATTAACCTCCAATTGCAATCAGATTCCCTTCAAAACGGTTTATTTTAACGGCCTGAGTGGCCATTTAAGAAATATACGGAAGTTCTAAGCCATTTTGTATTACTAGAATCAACGCCCACTTAATGGGTTCATGAGATAATCCCATCTAAACGGATTATACTCTTTTCATCCACGTAATAATCGGTAAAGTGAACCGCATCATGGTGTAAATATCCTTGGAAAGTGTTAACCAAGGACCCACGAAGTGGATAAAGAAGGGCACAGTATCCACGTACCTCCGCGCTCGGGAAAATTGTCCTCCTCTTTTCCTTTGCCATGCTATGCTACGGAACAATTAGCATCTATCGAGATGCAGGCTTGCTACCAATTTTAAAGAGGTCCATTGATGACGCATGGGCTATAAGGATTCATTTGTATTTAGAGGTGAGAGCCGCAACAAGCCGAAAATTCCCCATAATTATTTAGCATCAAACTTCGCGGCGACAGTCGGAAAACCCTTAAGGGATTTTGGAGGAAGTTTTCACCATCGATATTCGCTAATGTGGGCTACGGGAATTAAAGAGATGAAGTTTCGCGGTAGAGGATCGCTACCCGAACCCGAATGCGCTTCATCGAGCTTCGCACACAAATGAGGCATGGAGAAACGGTTGGATTAGCATTTCGGAAAAACAAACTTTGGCATGAATTCGACGATTTAACGGTTCAGCGCACTGAGGAATCGGAATACACTATCTCAAACAGTTATTCTTCCCAAAATTATCCTTAAACTTATACTGGGCTTACAAAATTTCGCGCTATCACGGAAGGAAACGTAGGTGTGATGAATTGAAAAATAGATTTTAGCTCATCATAAGAAAATCATTTTCAGGAATTAATTTCGATAGAAAAGGGAAAATCATTAACTACTCGCGTCGCAGTCGGCACTACTCTAATGAGATTAAGAAGAATGATTTGGTATCATGGACTGCGAGCTTCTACGGTAGGCGTGATAAATCTAGAGTATAATTAAAAAAAATGAAAGTTACTTGAGCCTCCATTAAGACCACATGATCTCCATTATACAGAAGTACGAGACGTTATTTATCAAGAAATAAATAAGTATTAACATAATAATAATAATACAATGATACATAAATAGCCAATTTAATGGAACAAAAATGTCTACATTAAAACACAAAAATAATATCCACCACAAAAATATCAGGTAGCTAACCTTGGAATAAAATTATTACATCTGATCGTTTATTAACACGTTCGGTTTTAGGAAAAGTACGTAAAGTTGATGAGCATAAAAGTTAGTTGAAAATACCAAGAACTTACCACAACCCTGCAGTATGCTAAAATGAATAGAGTAGAAATCCACAAGTTCAAGTAATGTAGAACTACAAATTTGTTGAGTTATAGGAATCGAATAATTCATCTGAACGTGGCTACAAATTTCTCAATCCCGGGTGTCAACAAATTAGGTTACAGTATAATTAAAACTATACGAAGGACAATAGAGAGAGCATTCGGTTTTGAGAGGCTTACGTTTGTATTCGCTTATACCAAAACCTCTGAGAATGATAATAACATATGAGTGCACATTTGTAACTAAATTATTTGCTGATTTCTCAGTCGTTCTCAATGGTCATAATTCAATAATTATTTACTAGGCAAGCACAGCCTCTTTCAACCATTTTCCATGCCTTAATTATATATTTTATGAAGGTTTTTTCAGATAGAGAAAAATTAAAATATCTTCATCAAATAAAGATGTGAAGTTTATCAATGCCTAGAAGAAATCACCATTCCTACAAAACTTCGTGAAATGCCGCGACAGTAACTTTAACGGTGTCCCCTCTGCTGTGCATACATATGCGAAAAATTCGCAATGTAAAAATCATTCACCTAAACCGGGACTTGAACTTGGATCCCTAGACTTTCGAACAAGTTTAGCCAGTTAAGCTATCCAGGCATCCTTTAACACTGTGAAATTCTACGAGCTTTAACGGAATAAGATGCTCTTACGTTCTCAAGTTCTTACATAGTGAATTTTTCTCATATGCATGCAAAGCAGCGGAAAACTCCGTTAAAGTTACTGTCACGACATTTCCCGTAGTTTCATTGAAAAAGTCAAACGCCTAAGTGTTTAAACGTGGCTTTAACCTCGTGGACAGTGACACTATGGGCACGGCGATGATTACTTCATGACATCCTAAGTACGGGAATTCGTAAGGACATCTTTTTAAATTAAAGCTCTTAGAAATTCACAGTGTGAGAAGACGCCTGGATAGCTGTATTGGCTGACCCACTCGGTCGAAAATCGAGGGGCCCGATTCAAGTCCGGGTTCAGGCGAATGATTTTTACATTCTGCAATTTTCGCTACTCCATTTCTACGTTACTCTGGTAATCTTCTCAAGTACTGCTTTACGATGTGTACTGTCCATCCAAATTGCTGTCAATCACATTTGAGACAGTGAACTGATATTAATCTTCAAAGAGGCACTCTGTATCTATCATAAAAACTACATCCATATACCGTACTGCATACATTTAGCGATACAAAATAAATTTATTCTCCACCTATAAGTATTCAAGTTGTAAGCATAAACACCCGCACATATCCCTTTTGGAACCGCACTGTAATAATAGAATTATCTACGTAATGCATTTTAAAAATGCGCGAAACCCAGTTCCACCTGGGAGCATAAAGACCGAAAATCCACAGCTGGTGTGAATTGATGGTGCTCAATAAGTAGAAATCGTCCTTACACATTCTACCGGGTTGAATTTGAAATATCCTCTGCTTCGAAGAAGATGAAAAAGACAAGAGGAAGTGAGGGATAAGGGAAATTGGCGTTTTGGATTTGATTTCCCGGAATAAAAACGGCATCATCTTCCGTCGTAAATGTACCACCATACAAAAAGTCTCCACGCACAAACGGTGGTTGTGCAACCGGCGAAAGTTTTTAATGACATCTCGGTATCGGAGGAGAAGATGTGGATATGAGTCACTGGGGAAAATAATGAAAAACTTAAAGAGAGATCAGCTTAAAATACAATTTTTATGAGATAATTGGCAAGAGAATAAGCCGTCAACGCCTTTAAAAAACAGTAATTATGGGATTACTTCGGAAGAAATAAATAAATCATTATAACATACTCCTCCGCTATTTCCTTAATCATCGTGATCGCGATCATGCGAGAATTTCAATATTTCTTCGAAGATAACTCACACATCGATTTGGCAATGAATTAAGTCAGAATGCAATTATGAAAGTTTCCTTCTCAGAAATAATAATATCTTTTGATTGGCAGTGAATTTATTGAAAATTAGCTCTTGTCCAAGTTTTGAAAACGTTAAAAGCATCATGAAATCACATTTCAAGAAGGAGACCATTCAAATTGAATTGAACCTATTTTCCATTTTTTTGGGTTTTGAAAACAAATTCCATCTAAACTGCTCGCCTTGGCGCTAATTTCACTTGTTCCAGAATTAGCCAAATTAAACTGCAATTTACACATAATAATGGCTTAAAATCGAAAAGAAAACTTCCGTACGACAGTTTCGATGAAAACACGAATGGTTTTTTTCGGGTTTATGTGCAATATATCATTTATTTTATACGTAATTGATCAAATATAACTAGTAATTCCGAATGAATAATGGCGTGTAGGGACCGACTTGATGGAGCTAATAATAAAAGCCGTTGGAGCAGTATTCCACTTAAATAACTTCTACCATTCCCGAAATTCCCAGAAATGATTTGAAAGCGATAAGTACTTACAGAAATTACGTAAGTGGAAAACTGAAACAACGGATTTCATTAGCAATTACGAATTTGTGCAAATTAACCTTATAAAGTTCAATCAACTATCGTACATTGGACCAAATAACGATCCCCTTCTATGAAATTCAAACAACAATGGCGACGAACCATGAAACAGCTCCCCCTTCTTCACCCATCCCACTGGCCATAGTGGAGGAATGGCAGGAATGGAGTCGGAAAAGAAGCCAGTTTTATGGTCTCTGAGTGTCGAAAGACGTGGGCGACTGAAAGGCGCAAACGGAATTTGCGGCGCTGCTCGCTCCGGTGGCATCGTGCTGTACTGTGTAGCAAAAATAAAATACTAAAAAAGGTGGATGGGTGAAAAACTAGGCAATGATATATTAACTACCAACCAACCCTTTTCAACCGAAGCAAAGATCGATTTTTTGCGGAAATGCCTTTAAAGCCCAATTTTGCGGTTTTAGATTTTAAGAAGGGGCTTCTTATAATAAATGACGCCAATAAGTTGCCTATGTCACCCATATTTAATTAAAATTCAATTTTTAGCATCAAATAATTTTAATATTTTATATAGGGGAAGTAGCAAGCATGCAAAACAAAATGAAATCCGGAGAGAAAAGTTTAAGAACTGCCAACAAAGAGCGACCGGGATATAAAATGCAAGTATGTACATGATACCCCGCAAGCCGCCGCAAGGGCATGTGGCGGGGGTGTTAGGACACCAGCCATACATTCAAAAGTGTTACACCTGTTATTTACAAATATTAGTAAAAACAAGTACACTCGTTCACCACGCATACAAACCATATGCACATGCCTATGTACATAAAGTAGTAATATGGTTTTTAAAAGTAGTATATTAAAACTTCGGGGTTGCATGCAGTGGATGCACAATATTCCACCTGTGTAGTTTAGTGCCTAAGAATTTGGTGCTGCAAGTCCCATTTAAATGCTTTCATAAGTATCGGTGGGCTGAAATAACATTCCAAAGGGACTTTCACAAAGCATTCTTTTTCCTGTTTTGAGTTTTGTTACATGTTTTTAAAGTTATACCATGTTTTCATCACTATCCCCTTTAGCGACAGCTGAGAACGTAATCTTGTTACTAGCTTTCAGATACTCCACGAGATCCTGGCAGCCAAATTCTGACTTTGCCAAGTCTGTCTTTGTTGGGCCGGATTGGAAGGGAAAGCTTTGATTTGACTCCACCTCCATGCTGGAGACGGAGTATCATCTCAATAAATTTTGTGAATGACCGATTTCCAGAGAAGCGGAAAGTATCCCAAGGCTTTTTCCCTTTTCTAATTTAACTCTAGTCCATAACCAGTTAACAATAAAAGGTTTCATGAAGAACAAAATATATTTAATCTTTTTCTTTTCCAAAATTATTTTGATCTTGTAGGACTGCATAGGAATATATTTACTGATCAATATCGAACACCGAAAATTGTTATTTACACTTATTAAAATACCACGATTCATTGTCATTTACATATACTCTCAGATGATTCTTTGAGAATCCTACTCGCAAAAGTTAAAATTGGAAGCATTAACTTAGAGCGTTATTTTCTCAAAAAATAGATGATTAATAGTTTCTTTTTCAAAAAAACAAACGTATATTTCCACATTAGCGATCAAGTAGATATATTATTTTGATTTACGAGCATTTACTAAAACTTTCCTGAATATCCTTTCGTAAATGCATTATAAATGAAAAAGTTACAGAAGCGAAATATATACATTTTTTCCTAAACATAGCAACAAATGGCATACAAATCTATATGGAGTCAAGAAAAGCCGAAGTTTAATGGCTCCTTAAAGTATATTAAATATTTATTGTGTGCAAATAATACTCAACAAGTTTGATTTTTGTATGACTAAAGAAACATTCAGCAATGAATGCCGCGAAAAGGAATGCTGCAAAGAATTTTCAGAAAATAGTAAGCCCGAAACATCCACTTTCACTTTCTTCACTAGGTAACTTTATACGGGTAACTTTATACGCCGTAGTAAAAAGAAGGGTAAGTCGGGACTATTTAAACTTTATTTTCTTCTTTTTTTACACAATGCTTTTCGTGAGTAATAGCAGTAGAGACCGAAATTATCATCCAAGACACGTGGGGTAATTTGAACTGTATAAGATCGGTGAGCAAGCCAAAATAGATGATAGAGTAATTGGGATAATTTTCACGTTGGCTCTGTAATAGCCGACCGTAAATGTTCCAGGAAGTCATTCCCTTATCCTATCCGAAGACGGTGTTTTGAACTGTAATGTCGTCCACCAGGTACTCATTTTAGTACGAGGAACGAAATAATAGTAAAGAGTCTGTAATTCGCATCTCATCGGGGGTCTTACTTTATTATTCACTTCTCATAGTATTTTAGTGCGTGAAATTTAGTTGATAAAGGCATGTAGAGCAAATTGTCTGGTTAATCTGCCCGGAATATATTTTAATAAAAGTTTATTCTCAATTATAACGGATGTATTTCATCTCTTGAGAATATTAGTAGGATGACTTACTTGGCATATCTATTTCAATTTTCAATGTGTAAAGTAAAAATAGCAAGTAATTAGGCAGAGAGCAACTGAGGAAAATACCTTTGAAATAAGGAACATACCTGTGTAGTTTCACCTGAGGGTTAAATGAACGACAGTAAATTAGCTTCTACGTTCGAATAGAAGTCGCAACCCAACTGGATCAAAAATAAGTGAGGCAACCGGGCACATAAGAATCACGAAAACACGAAAATAAACATATTACTCGCGCCGCGTCCTTGATACTATAAAAATTGCACGGTTATCAAAGAATATTTTGAGGCTCTTGAATGAAAGGAGGCTGGTATCGTTTTCAATCCCCTTTCCGCCTGTGTTTCAAAAGGAATGCAAAAACCCTCTCGCTGCTCCCTTCCTCGATATAGCAATGAGCAAACGATCACTTTTTGCTAAATGAAAATTTAGAGCATAAATTTACAAGTAACATGGATTCAATGAATAACTCTTATAAAAATGTTACTGTTGGATTTAACTCTATTCGTAGTCGAAAACCTCTTCCATCACTGCTGATTCAGCTAACTTAGTAAAAAAAAAGTTCCCACTCGCTCCAGTTTTTACTGCCCAAGTTTCAGGTTTATGTTGCTTATGTTTATGTTTATCTTCCTGAAACCGTTATTTTTATTTTATTTACGTTACTCACAAAGTTGTATTCTTTCATAAAATTTTTCACGGAGAACAGCATTCTCGTAAGATCTTTTATTCTCTGTAAATAAATATAGTTCCTCAGCAAACCGTATCGCGTTGATTTATTCGTCATACACGTGAATCCACGAATTTTCTTTTAAATCAATAAGAGAGTTTTCAACAAAAATATTGATGATATACAATGCATTCCTTTAGTTACTGCCTTTATTCTTATTTATCCATTGTAATCCCCGTACCTGTGTACTACCCACCATCCTTCATACAACCTGAAAATCACTCTTCTATCATTGCATGCCTCTCTTATTCCCTACAATATAGTCACCAGTATTCTGTTTCATTCAAGATTATCACATGCTTGCTCCAAAGAAATAAGGGCAATATACGTTGACTAGACCTTTAGCATTTCCTTTCTATATGAGAATTTTCAAGGTGTGTATCAGATCTATGTGTTCCATAAGCTCATGTAGCAGTTCTACTAGGTGTTCTTCTGCCTTCCGTTCCTGACTCCCGTAAAAACTCTCGTGAAATGTTCGAGGGACACTCAGAAAGGATCATGAGGTCGTTCACCCTGATGCGAAATCTCAATTTTATTCACGAATTGAGTACATAGATTCAAAAAAATGATTTGCTGTGAAAAAAAATTCGCTTTTTCGGCCATCTGCTGATTGGTTAAATGAAGATACAACCCAAAAAACACGGTCCACATGGTTATAGTTTCTTCGGGATCGTATTCAGTTTGGTCAATGCAACAGTCAGATATTCAGTACGCAACTGGACGATAGTAAGGAAATAAGCGGCTTGTGACGTAAAAACTATGCACGGAAAAATAATGGTATTTTAAAAAAAATCAATCAGAGATGGCAATAAATGTTGTAAACCCCATTGTCCCCAAACGTACGGATTTTTCACATAATTTCAAATTGTTTCCTCCGCAGCCACTGAAGTGACTTCAGACAATTCTGTAAACTGCTTCAATTACTCCTCCGCCAATATATGTCGCATTTATTTACGTAAGTTTTTGATTATTTTTTTGGGCTCTTTTGCGGAATGAGTAATTAATAAATGCCTTCTTTCCTAAAGCAGATCGAACCCATTCGTTGTGTGCATTCTGCACTGCATTCTTTAAAATATCAACCAATCTTCTGCTTCGTTAACTGTATTTAGGTCTCCTTAAGCCGTAAATAATTTGCCACAATTATTAGGAAA
>LYUA01000063.1:666361-681613 GCA_002093875.1 Calopteryx splendens | reverse complement strand
GTGGCAAATTATTTACGGCTTAAGGAGACCTAAATACTGTTAACATATTGAAAGTAAGAGCTCAATTATTATTTTATAATCTTTTGCTTCCTTGAGTTTTATTTTTGTCCAGAGAATCTTCATTGTTCTTCTGTTTCTCGAATGCAACATGGAACTTCATCATTATAAAATTGTAATCACTCTCGATATCTGTAGCCTATCAAGAGAAGCAGGGTTTTACTTGATTTAGAAATTTTAAATTTATGGAATCTTCTTTCATAAACATTTTCTCTGATGTCTATTTCCAAAAAATGAAATTAACGCTATAAGAGCTTACCGTGTGCATACAAAAATAAAAGCAGTCTCTCCGTCTCCATTTTCGTTTCTCTCATCCTTAGTTTCCTAACCGCTAAACCTAGGACTTCCAGGTCCTACCACCTAATTATTTCCTCTCCTTTCTTGGCCCTCATCTTTATGCCTCACACTTGATGTACAGGATTGAACTTGATCGGACAGAAATTGAGCATAAAAACACTATTTCGGTTGATAGTAAAAACATTAATGGTGGTGGAATGCCATTTCTTCCAACAAAAAAATGTACGCCTCTTTGTAAAGAACAATAGTTTAGTAAGTAATAAGGAAATATTTTCGAAGAGAGTATAAAAAATGGGGACATTATTTTGTCTTGTGTATCAACAACTCTTTATGACGGATAGACATAAGATCTTAATAATGTTTTACGCCTTAGTATATTTTCAGTGAATTGCCAAGTCCTTGGCATGGATAAAGTGATCGTGTGTTCACGAATTTCACTTCTCCAATCAGCTTGTAGCTGCAGTTAAAAGGTACGTCTTCACGATAAAACGACCTGTTAAGCTTTCCGAAAAGCTTTGGCTTCGTTCAATTTCGCTAAGAGTGGGCACTTTTTTTTTGTTTTACTTGGGATTATCTAACTACTGGAAAGCCTAGAAAGCTTTGCGTTTACTGCCACCATTAAGGATCGTGGTGCTAAATTTAACTTGAAAGGACAATCAATCGAAGCAAAATCCATCGCAGCCCTAGAAAGTTTCAGCAATGCATACCGCAACTGGGTTCGGTTACGGTTCACCTCAACAAGACAGCCTCTGGCGAACCTTTTGAAACCTACTTCGAAAATATAGAGAGTCAACGGATTTTGGTGGAAGTTGTTTAAAGGCAAGCGTAAGAGGAGTTGGGGTTTAAGAAATAGTGTTACAACCTCCTTTATAATTTAAAATTAACATGTGAGATCCAAAAAAGGTGAATAATTTCGTGAGCAAGTAGCACATGGTGTTACATTTGCGAATGTTTAAATTTTGACGGCGTCAAATATTTTTTTAAAGTTCTGCCGGTTCTAATTTAAAAAAATTAAACATTTCATACATTATGGTTAAACTGTGAAGAACAATTCAAGAGAGAAGAAGTGGAATCCCGATAAAAGATTTATGCATGGAACGAAAAAAAACGAAAAACAAATGGCTGACAGAATGTAACTAGACAATCAACGACAAAACGACGAGTTAGGTTGAAAAATCTGAGAAAAATGTTTAACAAATTTTTTGGAACGCCCACAGGTAGATTTGAATCAGACATTGACGGATTGATTTAAAAAAACACTCGAAAAAGTATCGCTCGTTATCCGTAAATGTTGACTCCCAACCTGGAATATGGGCCCGATGGTGAGGTTATTGGAAGGGCCTTCTGGCGGGGCCTCGATCACGATGACTTCAGCGTCCGGTGGCATGGACAACACCGGGATAGGATCCCGCATTCCCCCCTTCCTGCAAGACACCCTTCGACGACCACCTTCGTCCAAGCCACAATCGCACTCCAACGGACAGATCGGCTGCTGGTGCATGGCCATGCTCGTCTGCGGTGCTGCCACAGACACATCGGGTAGGATTATCAGCAGAAGCAGCATTAATATAGCGGCCGACCACACAATGGTCATCGCCATCCCGCCTGGAAAGAACGAAAGGCGTAGTTAATACATGACATCTCCAACCTAGTCAACTTCGTTTCTTAGTCTTATTTTCTTAGTCTTAGTTTCTTAGTTATTATAGTCTTTTCATCAGATATTGACCAAGAAAACAGAAAATAACTTTATTTTGTTAAACAAATATTTCAATGCAGCATTTAAAAGGTTTTATGCCCTTAACATATTATAGAATGAAATTCTCCGCTTTGAATTCGACAGAGAAAATGGAGGCATCATAATTGGTAATTACTGGATTACAGGGAACCTCAACCATTCATATAAAAACATTTATTACGGAAAGTCTCTCGAATAAGTTTCTTTCTGAATACTGGAATAAATATTTAATAAAAAATAAACCTGCTCTACTGTTTATTTTCATCTAATTTATGTGAACAAGGAAAGAAAACTGCAATTCCACATGAGCAATTTATTCCGCGACCATGGTTTCACCAATGTACCATCTTCAGCTCCAAATGATATACCACACAGTGAAAGGTGAACCCATGGTCGTGGAGTAAATTGCTTACGTGGTACTTCTGTGTTCTTACCTTGCGCTTATCACGATGGAAAAATTTCACAAGTCAAGGCGACACAGTCAAGGCGAAAACTATGTATAATTACTATTGTCCTTTTGTATTGTCAGTTCAAAATTTTTATGTAGCTTTGTAATTAAATGTAAACATTACGATGAAAACAAAAACTAGAATTTCACAGTGAAACACCCAATAACCTAAATCAGCATAATAACCCTTAATTTCCGGCCGAGTACTTTAGCCAGTTAAGGGATCGAGCGGCTTACTCCGTTAAAAAAAATGCGGCATTTTCCGTAGTTCATTTGAATGATAATAAGAAACTGACTTTTTTCACGTAAGTAAGTTTTATGAATTCCAGAATAAATGACTCACTTTATACACGTGACTATCCGCCATGAGCGTATGCGTTTACCCTTAATAAAGGATAATCCTATGAAGTAATTGTTTTGGGGAATTGAACGGTTATAAGACAAGTCGCTTAAAAATTGCAGTTTTTTAATGCTATTATAAATCTTATTTAATCCGGCGTACGAAGTGTATAAAATAAAAATATATCACAATGTGACATTGGTTCATTAATTGGATTAGCACTGGGTAATTGGTATTACATGAGCATAATTTGTTCGTTTTTAAAATTGTGGTTTAAAGTAATTTTACCAAAAACGTTCCCTGCTCCATATCTTAAAATTAATTTTGAGGATTTCACATTATTTCAAATAGTACCTAGTTTTAATGTTTCAGCGTCAGTTAACATAATAATTTCGTGTTTTGCACTTTATAAATTTGAACTCATTTATTGTAAAAATTATAACGAATATTTAACGTATTCTTGTAGCTTACTTCCGGCGGAAACTACAACGAACCCATTTCCTTATTTGTTTTATTAGAGGTATTTTATTTTCGTCAAAATTCAACTGCTTCCTTGTCTCAGATGTCCTAAAGAGCGTAAATAGTCTAGACTAGGGAGAAACCACACCCAAGGAAGTTTCAATTAACTAGCTCGCGACTGTTTACCCCACTATATTTGACTCTGCTCCCATATTATCTTTTATTAATGCAAAGAGTTTTAACGAGAACGTTCCTTCCACCGTTAAAGATTTCCATCTTCTTAGCAAAATGCAGTCACTGAAGCACAATGCCAATTACCACATTAAGCAGTTCCTTCATGAATAAAAGTATCCTCTAACGTCAAAGTCGATTTTATCACGGTCATCATAATCCTACGCCTATAATTAGATAAGAATGAACTTAAAAATGATTAATGTATAAATTATAATGCCATTATTACATTATAAGCTCTCGGTAGCCCAATTTAGGAATAAGGGAATATTAGAAGGGAAAAACGCAAGTATCTATAGTATATAATTATATAGTATATATATAGTATAATATAATATACGTATATAATTCGAAAGAAGGAGTTTATAAAAAATATCAAGATTAATAACGTATTTAAGTACGTAAACATAAAGTGAAATAAGGTTTACGTCAAAAACGAAAAGCACTTATGAAAATTCCTATACGAAAGCGAGGAGAATGAAGTCATTGTAGCAGTATAATTCGACAAAATTACTTAGAGAAAACATTATAATAGAGGAAATTTGTGAATAATTCAACTTTAATAAAAGGTAAAATAATATTGGTATTGAAGGATAATTGCGTGTTAGTAAAATAAGAGTTGGCAGATCAATTAATCAGTTATCACAAATTAATCGGTAATTAAAGGGTAAGGCGCAACGGAATGTTTTTTTTACTCATGACGCAAATTTCGTGGCTGAATCTCGAAAGCAGAGGAATGAGGGAAATGAGAAAGAGCCGGAGCACAGGATTGAAAAAACAACGTAAGCCAATGAAATCTTTAAATCATTCGGAAATCATCGGTTCCCTCGAACTAATGCGCCAATTCTGTTACTATTTCAGGCCCTCCCCCAAAATCCATCCCTATAACGCTCATCTCTTATCGGCGGAAGTCTTTGTTGACACGCTTTCCAGCATCGACTGCTCGTCATCGCCGCGCAACCCCCGTTCCAGTCGCAGTACGTGCCTCAGCCGGACTCCTTTTTTTTTCCTCGGAGCCGGCGATTTCAAGATAGCGGCCGCTCGGGGACGCCAGAAGGGTTGCACGGATCGAGAAAGACGCGGGCGGGTGGAGGAGGATTAAGTGGAGAGAGGGAGGGAGCCGACACGAGCGACGCTTTGTCGATAACACTGAGATGGTCGTTGGTTAAGACATACTGCCCGGTCGTGACACGGATGTTGATGATGAACCGAAATTTTCAAACTTTCCTCGCTCTCTTGCAAACGAAACGGTGAAGATACCGAGATTTGGGAGGTGGGACCAATGATCCGCCTTGTTTTCGGCAAATAAAAAGGGATATTGATACTTCCGACTGTTAGAGCACCGTTTAACCTATTGCTTTGAAGATCAATGTGAAAATGTGGTAAACTTTATTAAGTCCAACTTCCTTGATACACACCGCAGTACTGAGCATTAAACTGTCACTTTTTTTTCGTTTCGGTGGGTAAATCGATACGCTACTTATTTTATAAGGGTGCTAGATAAAATACACTCTAGTTACAGCACATGTTTTCTTCTTTTGCCTAAAAAGTCTCGAAGTTGAAAGTCCAGAGTCCAAGTTTAAGCATTTCACAACCTACTACAGCTTAATTCCAATAAAACCGATCTACTAGATCTAGCGTCCTCTTTCAGTCTAATACCATGAATTTCAACCCCAACAGCAATAGTTTGAGCAAGTCATATATAAATCCCTAACTTTTTGCAATCCAGCCGGATTTGGGTATATCTGATCACTGAGCACAACTTTAGGAATTCTTAATAAAACAAAATCCCTATTGGAGATTCAGTAATGTTTAGAATACACAAAAATATACATTTTGCCTAAAATATGTGAACTAGAAAATATAACACTGGGGAAATAAACTGTGGATACCCTCAACCTTCGTAATGAAATTCTTTTCTATCAATGCAATTTATATTTCTCTATAAATCTTTCAACACTCTTCCTTGATGAATTAAAGTAGAATTTGAAAAGTCTTTGTGCAATTTCGTTTCAATTGCGTTACACATGTACTGGTACCAGATAATATGATGAATGCAAACTTTTAATGACGGAACTCAACGACTACAAAGAAATGAAGGAATGTAAAGAGAAGCTGAAACAAATAAGAAAGGTAAAATAATAGCAAAATAAAATTTCTTAATAAAAGAATAATGGTGTTTCAATAAAAGAATAATGGTGGCTAATAATTTAAATTCACTTTTATTATAACAAACACAAAATGGCGCTATTCCTTTTTGCTATTATGCTAAATCCCATAGACACTATTGCTATCTGAGAAGTAATAGGATATAACAAGGTTCATCACGTTAGAAGAAGATTTTAACCAAATATTATGGTTTTAAAGATGGTTCAATGAACTTTTAAACTAGGCTTAAGTATTTACGAAGCAAAAACAAGTAAATTATTTTACGGTAGGTAATAATTTAAATGTGAGCGTATTAACATGAAAAGGGGAATTAAATGATGTAGTTCTTCCTACTCCCTTCAGGTTTTCATAAATGCATTAACTTAATTAATTCGTAAATGAGAATGAAATAATTTAAGACATTAATTAGCTTTCATAAGACCAAAGTTTGAATGCATATAATAAACCCATAGTCCAACCGACATGAAAAATTTATTTCGTTCTGAAAAGTATTCCCAGAGCTAATTTTCCGGGGGAACCATATAGTTTCCTTCTAATCAAAGAAGCTCGTATTCTCAAGGGAGAATGTGTCATCTTTGTCTACCTTAAAGAAAAAATAATTAAAAAAATACTGGTAAGTATATCTTATTTTCACAGCTTGGGTGATGAAAACGGCAGTTTCTCGTATTGAATACAATCGAAGGTTATCTTTTGACCATGGAAAAAAAAATATATATTTACATCAATTCACGCGATTGATGGCCTCAAAAAAACTAAACCTCCCACTTAGTAAAACGTTTATTGAAACTACACTGGTGTTAAGCGTCAAAATTTCAGGGTTCCATTGTCCACTCTTCCCCCTTTTTTTACTGTACTAGTTTCACTTACGGGTTCAGCATCATTAAAACTGCACACTATGTAGTGCACCCTCAATTATTCAACTTAAAATCTTTTGTACGCTTTATGACACTCGAGTGAATGGATGACTGACAGCAAAAAGTTGCGATGCTACTTCTTTTTTGTAAACTAAATACGTACATTGTTCTACAAAGCCTGTCCCCGATTCCACTACTGAAGAAGAACATGGGTGAATGCTAAATACACACGAGCGAAGATTACGGCATGAAAGCTAGGACAGGGACGAGCTGCGCGCCTACAGCTAGGCACCATCAATTACGTTTATTTTTTTCCTCCTCGGAAAATGAAAATAATGGATGCGTGTCTTCGTCTTTTTCAATATTTAACGAGAGCTACATGATTAAAATGACCAACCTCCCACCTCCCCCTCGGTTCTCCCTCTCCCCCGACCCAGCCCGTCCGACCCCGCGCCGCTTTTATGACTCCTCTCCGCGTCTGCTTGCCTCTCGACTCTTAGCCGGGGATTAGCTTTTTTTGGGTCGAGTCTGTGAGAACGGCCGAGAGCACGGTAGGAGGAGGGAGAGGGCCGGAGACTTGCTCTCGCTCCTCATTTGCGGGCCGGTCCGACTCTCGCCGTGACGCTCCCACCTCCGTCCTCCCGCTCCCTCGGCCATTCTCCGCGCCCACCCGTCAGCCTCCCGTCGCCCGACCGCCCCGACCTTCCTCTCTTCCCATTCCTTTCCTCCCATCTTCCCCATCTCAGGGTTAAGGTGGTGGAAGGGAGAAATATAAAACAGCATTCTTTCTCCATCATCCCTCGCGGTTTAACATAACCTCCTGGGGGCATTGGGTGTTTATAAAAGAGCTATCCTCCAGTCGACCAGTCCGCAGATGCAATAAATTTCCTTACGTCGCAATTGCTTTTCTCGGTTTGTCATCGGATGACCAAGAATGCACATATAGCACAGTATTAGATGATATAGAGCACATATAATTTGTCTTCAGTCGGTACGCTTACCGTTGACGTGAAAATTGAATGTAGAACTGAATGGAGAGTGGGACCGTACCAAATTCCTGAGTGGATGGAGAAGGAACATTTGTAAGTTTTTTTAGTTTAGAAATTAGCTATGGAAGCATGAATCGCCTTTATTATAGTATAAAAAACACCAAGAAACCAAAATGTCTGAATATATAAGTAGTTCTGGACTAATTAACGTTGCAGCCGGAAATTAGTGATGAGAATGAAAACTGTTTCCTTTCCAGAGTCGTCTAACCCTTCCCTTGACTTCATTCTGTCCCTGAATCATTGGATATAGCCAACGTCAATCTTCTAAAACGTATACTACCCTTGCGATCCAGCAGGACTTTCCTCGAATTAAAAAAATGTTTATTAAAATATTGCATATTCTCCTAAAGATATAATAAAATTCCTGACCAACGAGGTGCTAACAGATTTAATCACGAAAATTTACCCCGTTATTTACTCTAAGAATTCTGCTATATTTTATTAAGGCTCACCTGGCATCATATCCGTCGATAATTCCGTCTATTAGTTAGCTTCCTCATCTATCAGACAACTAGCCTTCCATCCTACTTCTCTCGTTACTTTATTTTCCCTTTAGCCTTCCCATTCCGTCTCATCCATGCTCGGACATTTAACTGAGTAGGTTGGAACCGATCGTAAACAAAATACCTACACGAGAATATAATTAAATGCCGAAATATGCCTAAAGAATGGCTCGACAATGGAAGCTCAAAGTATAAAAAAGACGAAGATGATGTAAGATAGTGAAAAATGTAAATGGGATAGTGAAAAAGCGTTGTTTAACTTCAGTGTAGGCTAAGTAACTATTTGAGAAATGAATTTTTAAAAACACCATGTGAGTTTCTAAATGCGATTTTCACCAAATGAAAGTTGAAACCTCTTAAAATGTATTCGTTTTCACCAATGATTTGAGAATACAAATATGACAAAAACCTATAAACACAATTAGCAACATTGCTGATTGTGGATAGATCTTAATCATCAATTACGGTGGTCACTACATGCTTAACGTAATTCTATTTGAGATCGTTCTCTTTCTTCACTTCTAGTATTATTTTATTTATTCTTGTTTCCATTAAGTCATCAAGAGGCTCTTTCATGCCCGAAGTTTGTCTTTTTTCTTTTCAGCGTTTTAAACAAGTTCTTTAGTTTATCAGCTTAGGCGAAGCCTTCTTGATTGATTATTTTTCAGCCCTTTTATTTTCATTAATTCTCTTTTATAGCACATTTAATCTTATTCTCTTACTTTAATGCTGCCGTTATTTTTCATGACTCACTACTACAGAATATTATGCCCCATATACATCTTTTTCAATGATGTTTTTCCTTAGACATAAGCATGTGTTGGTAGCTGTTATCAGATTTATATCCAAGTAGAATGTTTCCGTTATCTTAGATATCCTATTTATTTCATCTTATATTATTCTTAACTTCTCAATTTGGTGATTCTGCTTTTGAGGTGAAAAAATATTTTTCCATTAGGTCCAATTTTGTCACATGTTGTATATTTTCTTGTTATCTTGGTCAAACGATGATGCATATATTTAAATACGAGTTTTAACTTATATTTATTTATTATCATTTCCAAATATGTGA
This sequence comes from Calopteryx splendens, assembly GCA_002093875.1. Classification (NCBI taxonomy): domain Eukaryota; kingdom Metazoa; phylum Arthropoda; class Insecta; order Odonata; family Calopterygidae; genus Calopteryx; species Calopteryx splendens. The sequence continues at coordinate 672,399 of LYUA01000063.1, read as the reverse complement.
ATTCTCTCTGTCATTTTTTTTCCTCTTAATCCGATTCATTTTTTATCAAAATTTCAGTTTTAAAAGTATTAAGCATTAACTGATGTAAAAGGTAACTGTAGGACTAAATGTGTTAAATTTTGACACACCAACATGTCACATATTTTTGTGAATTATAAAAAAGCTTGTGGATTTTGTGGAACAAAATATGTTGATGTGAAAAATAAATATTATTCAAATTCATATGTATTCTCTTATTACATTTACCTGACAAAAGGAAAAATAATCTACTTCCATGCCTATGTTTTTGGTTCCTGACAAATTGAATTTACGGAGGATTTTTAAGTACAAATTAGGTCGGCAATCAATTTCGTTCCCTCTGCCAAAGTACCACCAATAAATTTTTTGTTGGCCACTTGAGTCTCTAGAGAGGATTGGCATGAGCTGTAGTAAATCTAGACTCGGGACAGAAGTTTTGGTCTCCGAACTGGCTCGCGACGGGAGTTTGGTTCGCAGCCAAGAAATTCAAGAAAAAATGTTCTGTTCGAAAGACCGAACCCAATTGTTACTGAGACCTAATCGACCACTCAGATGAAAAAGCCAATGACTCACGTAGCCTATGAAAAGACGTTGCATGACACGTTTCGTTTTAAATTCGTTTACTTACGTACGATACTCTTGATATGGTAGATTTGGACACTTAAAGAAGAGCGGAAAACGGGTAGTTAAATTTGTTCGGTTCGCTATGGTGAATGATTTTCATTTCACACTCTGACAGTTTAATTCGTCGGTTCATTGAATGTCTGATTTTGGGGCCGAAGTGAACAATCTACCTTATAAGCCTTTGAATAAAAATAATTAGTCGAATAATATTAAACAAAACATGTTAAACTTGGAAGCATTGGAGGATTTGTGATTAGATCAGTTGGTCGCCTAACTCCTCATGTTGAAGCAATTTTCAAAATGATGAATGGCAATTATGTGGTAGTCAGACAAAGTTGTACAACAATAATTTGGTTTTATTATCTTCTAATTTTGGGAGTAAAAACCTAAGCATAACATTTGGAAGTGTGCGTAATAGTATATCTGTTTTAATGATCATTGGTTTTATGTTTTATACTGAAAACAAAAAAATTAATTGTGTACCTAAAGCTGCCCACTCTTCACAAAGAATTTCCTGCATCACAGCCAAGTACCTTGGTCCCCTTGGAATTTTAGACGACTTAAACCCCCAACCATATTTCCTTTAAAACGAGCGCTGACTCTCTTGCTACTCCTTTTCCCTTTCATTGAAATTATTTCAATTTTTTGTGGGATAAATTTAGCAAATGAACGAAATAAGTTATTTGAATCCAATAAAAATAAACGAAATGAATTAATTTTCTGTTACTGCGAATTTTTTAGCTTTTAAATGTGCTATTAAATTTCAAAATAAATAATTTTGAAAAATATCCTGTGTAATCAAATAATATTTTCCAAAATTACGGATGTTATAGGTGGCACAGCGAAATGCCTTGGATTTTATTTTAATTAATTAGGTTGATCAAAGGAAAATTACTTATTTGAGAAGATGAAAATGCGAGAAATTGAGAAAAAAATATTTAAGTCATAGAAAGGAAATTAATTATCCGTAAGGGTGAGTGAATTTTCAACCTTCACCCGCCTTAAGGCTTGTTTCATGGTGATGCCTACTTTCTATAAAAATTCCCTACTTTCTTCAGATCCATTACGGTTGTTCACGCTGAAGTTTAAAATATGTCAGTGCCAATTATAGTTAGAAAGGAATGAATTTAAAAAAATGGTTAACGTTAGGGTTATAAGCCTTTTGTTAAAATATTATGTTATTTTCATTTGCGGCATTGTTCACCCGTTAAGTTAATCAACAGGAAAGTTAAAAACCTTCCACGAAGACCAAATCTTATAACACTGCAGCTAATCATTTCCAGCTATTACTTCCATTTAAACATTCCATGGAATTAAGAGAATTGTGATACTCGGAAGAGAGATATTATGGTATGGACAGGTGATGGGAGGAAATTAATTCTAATTTGGTTGGTTTTTGCTGTTCAACTCCTACATGGGCTGTGATAAATCTAAAGAGAAAAGAATATTGCTATTAAGTGTTGGTATGGTATCAGTACTTTTTTTACTTCAACTGATGAGCTTAGAGGATCGTTGCATGTTTTATCTTAAATATGACAAAGTTCTAGAAAAGTGATTGAGTCAGAATAAAAAAAGTGTAATTTTTATTTAATTTTTGAATCACTAAATAAATGTCCCGAATGATATTTTTTTCGCGGACTGCAGAAACAAACTGGTGAAATAAAAAATATAATGTACAATTAATACTACGCGTATTAAAATTCACGTGACTTTATTTTCAACTGTAAATATAATGAAAGAGTAAAACTATTTTTTCTGGCACATCTACAATTAATTAATTTGCCACTGGGGACTAATAAAGCTGAACACTTTGATTTTAATATATTTTCAGCTCCATCGTGATATAGCTTAACAAAGCTTAACTGTGAAAGTGGAAAAAATAATTTTGACGCAATTATTAATGAATGCCAAAATATTTTAATCTGCGTCTCGAAGAAATTGTAATGGTATTTCATTGGTCCGATTATTTATCTATTTACGAAAATTAATTCATGAATTAAATTAAGAACGGTTCAATTGAATACATTTAGTACGTCAGTTTTTCAGCATTATATCAATTGCATACAAAATGTTTCATGAAAAAAATGTCCCAATCATTTCATTCAATTTATGACCAAAATTTGAAGTACTTTTTTAAAGTATAAGTTATTTCTAAATTATGTCTACCAATTAAAAAAAGTAAATTCCATTGTCAGAATACTCTCAACAGCAAAGACACTTAACTTTTTAACCGCCGTCGTATGTACAGTCATGTATCGTGCTGTACCATTCATTTCCATCTGTAGGTTAAAATGATTCAACAATGGAGGAGGCTGGACTAAAAATCTATCTTTCTCAAACATAGCTAAGGCTGGGACCTACCCTATTTTCCCTCTTTGAAGGACATTAGCGTCGTGATGTAATTTAAGCGCGTATGTTATGAATGTGATGCTTTGGTGAAATATAACATTTGAAAGCGAAATGGACTCCTCCAAAATATTTCCATGCTTCATGTCCATGATAAAATCTGTCCACCATTCACGAAATATTCCTCATTTGGAGAGGCTAAATTGGTAGTATTCCCACATTACGGATAAGAGAATGTCACAAACAGTTGAGGAGGGGTACAACATTTACAACGGAAAAATTTACGCTTTGACGAAAACGATGTGATAATTGAGAACCGCCGTCATTTGTAAGGCATTACAAGCGATCTCCATTAACTAGTTCAGCCATTCCGTTGTCACTAACAGATTCTGAGCTCATGGAAAAGATTTCTTTCACCCGTTCGTTCCATTTGATTCCCCTGCTATGGTAGCCACTGTTTCTTAGAAAATTTGAATGGATCGGGATGGAAATGGGGGAGGCATCGGGGTTAGAAGGAGCGATCGAAATCCAGAGAATGGTTGAGGAAGAATAGACCTTACATAATAAGCCCCTACCCTGTGAAGCTCGCAAACGGGAACCCCACATTCCCGTTCTCATGAATGAGTGGATTGGGAGAGGTATGCAACCCATCGTCCACAGAAGCCAAATACCCCAACTGGTTGCGTACGTTGCAGGATACAACTCGAACTACTACCTTTTCTGATTCGTTTTCCATTGTGGTATTTTCAGCTTTTTTAGTTTACTTAACTTACCAACATCTCAGAAAACATCGAGGGATGTAACAATGATATTGAATATTTAGTGAAAACTTGAAAAGTTATTAACAGCTGATACTTTGGCATTAATTGTACATATTTGGGATCACCCACAGGTAAGGAACTAACGATCACACTATATAACTTCAAGAATTCATATATGACAGGAATACAAAAGAGAGATTTCATCCTGCTGTAGTTATACACTCGCTATAATAGATATTTCAACATATCTTCATTCGCTATGAAAATGTCATACAGTCAAAATTATCTTAACGAAATATAATTTAGTTAAACAATATAATTGACAAAAAATATTTCCTCAATCAATAAAATTTCTAAGCCTGGTGGGATGTAATGCAACTCTGTTGCGTTTGAATTATTTTAGTAATGATACTTAATTAGTAGAGTAGTTCTTAGACTGTCTTAAACGAATGAGATCTCATTAAAGATAAATGACAGCACAAGCGAAAATAAAAGGAATTTTTGTTGCTTTATCGAAGTTACTATGAAGAGAGCCAGAATAACTATTTTAATCAACGTTAAGATTAATAAATACCTTACATAATTACATGATAAGACATTTATAACTATTGATTAAGTGGGGCGTAATATTAATAATAATAAAAACTTAGGATATCATGTCTAATGTAAGAGCACCGAGTCAATATTGTGCCTAATTCTTTTGATAATGCCTATGCTCCATAGAAAATGGCAGTGGAAAGCTCGAATGAATAATGATCGCTACTTCAGTGTATTTTAAAATAATGAATTACCGAAATTATAGAGGAAGGAGATTTCAAAGTACTCAATCGCTAAATTCAAGAATAATCTTGAGTTTAATTAGGTATATCAATCTATTTTCCCATTATATTACTACAAAGCTGGTTCTTTGAAGTAATATTTTGTCTTTGTCAAAGATGTATGCTCCTTTAACCATTTCATTTTTGTAATAAATAACTTCTACAATTAACCAAAATTCTCTACTGCCAATTCGCCTGTTTGTGAAAATAATTCCAGACCTTTTCAGCCTTTTGCCTTTTTTATTAATCGTTAACGGGTATATTGTAAACACACTAAGAATATTCCATCGGAGGCTATTAATGTATTGTGCTTTCGTTTCTTTTAATAAGGCAAAGAATAAATTATACAAAATATTTACCGTTTTTTCAATTTCAAATTCAATTTACATTAACCATAAGATCTAAAAATAAATTGATAAGGCATGAATAATTCACAATTAAAAAACTAACTTTGGGTATGGTTTCCAATAATGAGCCACATATTTTTACATGGCTTTCACGCCTGCGAAAAGTCCTAGTATGTTAAATAAAAAAATACACACCGGGTCACGAATACTCACAAAATTGAAAGATTCATTGATGAAGACCTTTACATTAATAAACGCTTCTCCAGTAATTACTATACCAAGGTAGATGAGAAAGGCGTCTACGATGAGGAAAATAATACACGCAGTATATTTGCATGAATTAAATAATCAGGAATCCGCAACCTAAGCAAGCCTATGAGAAACAAAATGCAGAAGAATGCATTTTTTCCCCCTGAATTGTCGAGAGCCAAGAGATCAAGGTCGAGCGGTAGCGGGAAGTGCCCTGGTTTTTTCTTCTCCCATTCTCTCTCCCCTTATTTCTTTCCTTTCCATCCCGCAAATGGCTTTTCTATTACGTGACCTTATTTCGCTTGTGTGGCCGACAAAATTACTTATTTTTCTTCGGCATGGATCATAACATCTCTCTCTAGGGACAAAGAGGCGGAGATGTCGAGGAAACTAAGTTAGGTGGCGCGGAGGAAGAAAAAGAAGGCTATATAATAAACATTCTAGCTCATTTATTCTATATAAGAAGAAAATGCATATGCCTGCTTGTAAACATTACGCCGGTATCCTTCAATCGTCTTCATTTGAAGATCACGATGCCGTCGTAATGAAAACATTGATAAATATTAATTACCAGGAATTCAGAAATCGAGAAATAAAATGGAAATATTATTTGCTACTTACATTTATGGACTCTTACTTATAAGTAAATAAACAATTTTAACTACTAAATCTGAAAATTTTATTATTCGAACTTGGAATACAATTTATCAACATTTTGGAAATTATATATGGAAAAAATATCTGAAGCTAAACCCTAAATGAAGAAAAATAAATAGAAACGAGTTCACTCAGTTATGAGTTCACTTTCCATTGACTTATATTTTCATCCACCACAATTACTTCCGGAGTAGCTGTGTGTGTATATGTATGTATGT
>LYUA01000063.1:647185-657874 GCA_002093875.1 Calopteryx splendens | reverse complement strand
TCGTGAGGGGTTGAGTGGCGCAATATCGAAGTTCCATTGCATCTGCTCATTAATCCATTACATCCCGCTTCACGTCAATGTGTTTGCAATCCATAATCCCTCGAAATCGAAGTTTTTACCCCGATATTTCCCTAGTCTCGAGTCAACGTCCCCCCCAAGTAATTTTTCTCGTTCTCTCAGCGTTTTTGGTTTTGCAGACTTTTTCGTTCTCAGGTTCCACATGGTGACAATTTTGTTTTATATTTTTTTCAAATTTCAAGAAACATAGCGAGACATAAATAGGAATTTAAAGTATTTCTTGGTATATTATGGCGTAATATGACCACTTCAGCTAAAAATACTCTCATTCAATTTGTGAGGCCAACGCAAACAGTAGTCAATCAAACAGTCAAACAATCTGATTATTGATATGCCGATTCATAATATAAAAATCGAGGATAAATATTAGGTATGGAATATTTCCTTAGCGCATGGCTTTTTAAAATAAAATTATAGAGAAGTATATTCAAATTCTTTTTTTTAAGAGAAGGATCTTCGCTTTAGTATGCAAGAGGGTAGAATATTCAATTTAGTTATAATTAGAGTTTGCATTATCTATAAACCTTTTAGAGGGAAAAAAACAATTGACCAAGTAAAATATTCCTTCGAGTATTTGAAAGAAAAACAGCAATGAAAATTTTTTTCGGTGGTTCAGAAACACTTTGAATGAATAAAAATTAATTCATTGAGCGCTCTAAGAGCTGAAGTATTTTCGAACCAGAAAATATACGAGAAAAATCATAGCACAACAACATTAGCTTTATTTTCAGAAATAAAATAAATATTACAAGAATATATCATTTACTAATAATAACGGATGCAAGGGAGGCCTCAATTGACCAGTGGATAGAGCGCACGGCTACGCTACGGAGGGTTCCGCAACAATATTCCGGATACTGACCAATGTCGACCTAGACCTTAGGTGCCCCATTTTTTGGGCAATAAATCTCAACTTTAGTTGGCACAGAAGGAAATTGGTTCCCATATCCTTAATTTCATACGCCGTAAGTCTTAATACGAGATGAGCACTTCTCTCGCCCAACCAAACTTTTGGGTGATTAATTGTTTTACTCCATTTTTAAACCCTTAAAACTTTTTAAGGGAATAGAGGAAATGAAAAATTCTGTAGGTGATTCAGGTCACTTAATAAAGAGAGTGCGAAAAAATATTTCCGTTCAAATAAATCATATTAGATGGTGATGGTCCTAACCAAAGTTAAAGAAAATATGGTACTCAAAGAAGTATAAAATTCAATTGCCGCAAAATTTCATCAAAACCAGATATACCTCCAAAATCAATTTTTATATTGCTCAGGAAAATGCTCCAGATTCCATTTTTAAATTTTATTTTATCACACAGTAGAGTATCGCAGTGAGAACAAGTAATGCTCTTGCTTACCCAGCAAAGTAAAGAAATAATTTCTTTTTGTAACATATGCATACATAGAATTAAAGAAATTCGTAATCAACACGGAAATACGACTTGGTGGAGAGATATCACGGAATGCATTACGATATAAGTTGAGTTATCCTTTCATTCCTTGGATTGCTTCATCTAAAAAAGTGGGAAGGCTGCATACTGGATGACACAGGTTCATGAGACACCATTTTTGCAAAAGTCAGCTCCGGGAGCGCCTTTGCATTTCATTTACTCTCACGTCGCAACAAGACCCGTCTTTCGCCGTGCCAAAACCTAAATTCAAGTAATTGGATTCAGCATCGTCGCACTCGAATTGAAGCCATCTCCATCTGCATCTCAACAATGATGCGATTCTTTGAATTCCGCGAAGAGCTCACAAAATTATTTTAGAGGCCTTCCCACTTCATACTAACTATTAATTCAGTTTGAAACTAAATGTAATAGAATAAACACAAAATTTGACACACACTGGACAGAAAGAAATGGAATTCATGAATTATTATTAATTCCACGGTTTTGTCGTTGTTTACTCTCCAGTCCTCAAGTGCATGGGTAGAAAACGTCTTAATTTGGGGATGCTGATTGCAGAAAGAGGCCAAATAATAGGAAATACTCGGAATATCTCGGATACACAATTGTTTAACGAATTCCGTGAAAAAACGAATGCAGGAAGAAAAGATCTACGGATGAATGGTGAGGAAGAATAACCAAAATAATAATAGAAAGCATTCCGTAGCCAAGGAAGCTCAGTGGAGATCAAAAACCAATTCTAATTGGCCTAAAAGCCAAACCTGCCTGACTGAAAATAAAAACTATTTACCGTGATGATGATGAACGCCTGTTTCGTTGCTGCCGATCACTTGAGATATGACATATTGATTCATGCATTCACTCATCTATATTGATGTTTTAACTTACCCGAGTTACTTTGATAAATAACGCGACTATTTGTGTATGGAAATTTTGAAAAATTCCTTTCTCGCTGTCACACTTCTAACGCAATGTGACACAACGAAGGCAAGGCCATCACTTCAACTATAATTTAGATCACCAGTTAGCAATTCGAATACTTCTTGATTGCTGCCACTCTTCATTCCTTCACTCATCGTCTTCAATCAATTATCTTAAATTCATCATAAAAAAACATCTTTCAGGTCTTCCCTTAGCTATGTTTATGCACCCGTTAATATTTTATTCGACTATTATATCGAATTATTTTAATACTTGCTTAATGTAATTCGTAAATAAATAAAGCAATGTAAATTTTTTTAAACCCAATTGTTTGCATTTGAGTTCTGAACTCATCCAATCGTGCAGGTAGCATAATAAAATCTTTGGTCTCTGGATAAGTATTCTTATTAAAATATAGCGATGGCAATTCTCAAATAATCTCCAAATAACTTTTATAGGGAGCTTCGTGGATAAATAAATATGAACATAGCCCTCAGGGATCTGTGAGACCTCGCGAAAGAGGGTTACAACGGGACCCCTATTTTTCTCAAAAACATCAAATTTCTCATTGATTATCAATTTATTTTTTCATTCAAATATTTATTTAAAGACAAATAAATAAAATTTATCTGCAAAATAATCATAAATTTTACTCCCGGTTAACTCCATGTTTAACGCCAGTTCCTAACTGTTCATACCCTCCAGCTTTTGACGTTTTTTCATTGAATTCATGGTTAATCTCATTTTTAACTCAACCGGAAACAACCCCATAATTCAATGACCTTTTCCGGCTATTCCTTCTTAATTTGCCCACGGTGGATCTTTTTCCGAGGAGGTTTAACCCAAAAGATGTCACACAAAAGGTCAAGTGAAATTCGAACCAACGAGTTCTTTACCTTTAATAAGAAAAATAATACACACTACCCTGGTCACATTCCCTTCGTTCCACTGAAAGGTAGTAGTGTAGCATTTAAAATATCCTCCGAGAATATGTAAAAATTATTTATAGAGGAACTTATACTCGTTATATACAAAGTGAGGGACATTACTTCACCTTTTAACTCTACGCAGCAACAAGTCCGAGGACGAAAAATGTACAGCATTAAAAACTCTCTCAGGTAAAATAACAGTAATGCCAAACATCGAAATGATCCAACATTTCGAAACCATCCAATGATCACGCTTTATGATTGGGGTATATGTTCCTGATAATGAAACATAGCCAATCTACCCCCAATCGATGTTAACTCTTCCCTCACCAAATTGCGTGGTGTTTTCGAATAAAATTGGTCATCCCGGGAAATGCCCAGTTTCCATGCGAGCTATGAACAATATTTAATAGCGTCATACGCACTTGCCGATCCCGAGAGGCGAGGGTACTGGAATGAGAGAAGGGAGGGTTGGGAAACCCTGAGATGGGAAGATGAGGGGGCGGGGCGGTTGAGGAAGGTGGAAATGGACTGAAACTTGGCGATAAATCAACGCGTAAACCGCCAGCAACCCTCGTCTCCCACCCTCCGACTCCTCCCTCCCTTCTCCTCCCCCTGCCGCCCTCTCTTTCTCCCTTCCCCTTATGTGTTTTAAGAGTTCCTCCAGGCAGTGGAAAGGGGATCCCAAGAAAAGGAGCTCTGTCGGAAATACGTCTGTCTGTGGCCTATTAGTAGGACCTAAATAAAGGAACGGAACTCGACAAAATCCACGGGAAACGCTTGATGAATATAATTTATAAATAAATACACACTATAGGGCTCTTTATTGAAACCTGACAGATTTATAAAATATGACTAAAAGATATTTAAATAAGCTTTAGTAATGTATGGAATTAAAACTAACGGATAACAGAAGAAGTCTTTTAGGACTCCAGATTTGCCTCTTCAACTTCTTAAATATTAATGCTTCTCACAATATAAATCGAACAATGATGATAGGATGATATGGATGATGATATGGATGAATTAATTTGAATGAGGAATATTTTTTTCTCTTTACATCAATAACTTTGTACTATTGGCTGCTAGAAGCAAATGCAATGAACTGACGTACGTTAACCGACAGTAAAAAAGATCTATACAATGCACAAAACTGATGACAGCGATACAAGTATACCGTGTGTAACGTTTATCTTTACATTTACGGTATTAATGGTATAATGCCCCTCCATTCACGGAAATGAAGAGGATAGTGGGAGAGAGGAGGTGTCAGCAAACCGAAATATCTCCGACTCGCAATATTGTGTTCACTTCGCCCCCTTGAGTAAGGACCAACATTAATCACCGAGGATTGGACTTCCTCCTCCCAACGTCCAACGATGCGTCCCCAAGGTGCGTGGTGGAAAAGAATGGTGTAGATTGTGTTCTCCTGAGTGGTGGTGGTTTGGAAGATGCCTCCACGAACCGGAAAAAGGGGCAAATATTTAGCTTTTCGTGTGAAAGGTATTGCTATTGCTATGTGAGGTTGCACGCATGCAATGTTGCTGTTATTATAAAATATTTAGATAATCAGCATTCTGTTTTTATTCTAAGATTCATGAACAACATCAAATCGTTCGTGAATTTAAATGTGCATTTGTTGGCGAAAAATATGTGACATTTGCTACCTATTCAAATATATCCAGTCACAGGTTTTTTTCACTACTGCATTATTTTGACTACAGTACCAAAATTTTCCTTGAAATCATATTGAAATTAAACTTTTCGGTGGAAAGAGGAATAATCTCTATTCTATATTCAATTTGAACATTTAAAAGATTCTTCAGACGTTTGAAGATAAAAAAAACAGAGGAGGAAATATCAAACGATTAGTGGCAGCCTTCCCCGTGCATCAATTGAAGAGAATTCATATTTAAGGGTCATCTAAATATTCTAAATATAAAAAATAAAAAACACTTCATGCGAGTTATAAATTAGTATTTGATCTATTAATCTAACTATGCTTCGTAGTCCAATATACAAATTTAATTTACCTACATGGATATCCATAACTATGTTGCCTTTGCGGGACGGCAATCGCGTAATATAAGTGTAAATAATTTATGATAGTGTGTTCCTTTAAAAGGTTTATATTTGGAGCAGCGTTCAGGCCTGATACCTGATGCATAACATAAAGAAAATATAAAATCAGTAAAGGGTATGAATTAAAGACAACTTAGGAACATAGGCAGGGTACTGACTTCAGTATAAATTGGTCCGATTAAAATAACAAAACAGTGTGAGAAATATAACCACTGAGTTTAGAACTAACGATTTTACCACGCAAAAATACTTATCATTGAATATCATTATGAAATTAAGTGCATAAAATTTATTTTAAAATATGCATAGCTACTCTTTGCACTCGGTAAAATTATTTCAGATATTCTAACAAAATTTTTCCTGGCTAAATGTGAGCGGATCGTGTGAGTACAGTTGCTTCTGAATAACTCAACAAACCCTGGAAAATCATACATTGTATACCACGAAGTCGCTTCGTGCGACAATGGATAGGTCGAATAAAGTCTGCTGAATCCGAAAATGCTTGCAAGCGTTTCTTTGGCCCGCCACCAAAAATATCAGGCCACCACCGTGCCTATCGGCTTCTTTTGTTTCGTGGATACGGGGTCGAACTGGATATCGAAAGGTGGGAGGAGCCTGCCGGGTGGAACGGGGTGCGGGATATTGAGATGGGATTGACAGTGTGGAGGTGAGGTGAGGGGGGGGAGAGGGGGTGGGCAGCGAGGCAGTGATATTTTGGGGTTATTTTTACTGCGGCGAGGTCTCGGGAGAAGTGGGGGTGAAGTCAGGTGAGGGGGGAGGGAGTAGAATTTGGGAGGAAAGGGAGTGACGGGTAGCTTGGAAGGGAAAGAGCATTAAAGGGTGAGGAAGGAGAGAAGAAAGCCCTGCCAGTCAAAATTTCCCCGTACCACGCATGCAGAAATGAGAGAAAAATGAGAATATTTTCAAACAGATTCATAATAGTGAAAATGGGGCGAAAGAGAACACAGTGACACAGTAAAACAAAAGCCAATGCGATGGAAGGGATTTAGGGAATGAGTACGGCGCGGTAATGCGAAGCCTTGCCTGGTTGAACCATTATCCAATTCATGAGGGTTCCCCGTACAGGTACTGCCTTAACCATGAGTGAGTGCATGCGGTGCATTTTTTCACTTGCCCCAAAATATTTTCATGCTTTACAATTTTCAAGGGCTTCAGATACATGATGAGTTTTCCTGTAAAACTGTCAAAAAATCTAATGAAATGATATCGCAGTGATTATAAGACAGGGAACCCTTAGAAATGATTCCCCCCCACAATCCATACACTCCACTACACTTCAGTTGCCCAGGCAGAGCTGAAATTTTTAAGTTCCTTAATTTTTTTATCTGGCACAATAAAAGCATGACAGCGGATATGCAAATTTGTTATTACTTAGTGCTTCCTGAATTAAAATGGTGTGATGCTTTTCGACGAATCTACGCTAGTAGTTTTTCAAACAACGTATTTTTAAGGTAAATAGATGCTACAGCATTAATAATTTAAAACTGAATAACCCAAATACATCGAAGCCAGATGTAAAAGGACTATAATTGGTTTAAAGAGAAAAAAAATAGTTTATTATTAAAATTATTAATAACTATACACAGCACTTGTCGGTGAGGTGATTCCGAATATGTTAAATTTGGATGAAAAATTAATAACTACTTTACAAAGACATACTCAAACGCAGATTGTGGAACGGTTTTAAACGCTTGATATAGTTTATCACGACGTAAATATATTAATAAATTGAAACGTTGAGTGGATGGAAAAATATGCTTGATAACTGGAACTGGCTTCATAGTCTACACCATTACACTTGATACTAACATTTTTACAAGCCCAATTTATCTTCAGGAGACGTGTTGGTACAGTTGAGTTGATATCATGGATGGCAAAAAACACAAGCCTGAAGGGAGAGGAGACACGAGAGTCGTAATAAGAGACGCACTTATTTCGTATTCATTTGCTAAACCACGTTGATAAATGTGAAATTGGTCAATATCTACATCATGCTTCCCATTATGATTATAATGTTTTTTTAGTTTATAAATAAGAAATGCTTTGAACCAGTTCTGCAATGCATTGAGTTAGCCTCATTGTTTCTTTAAAATACCTCTTGCCGTGTCTTTCATTACCCTTTAAATTCATGTATTCTTGGTTTTCCTTTAAAGCCATTCCTTTTATAACCTTTCTCTCGCTGTTTTAGAAGGTTCTTTTACATCCAAATATGCAAATTCCTTCTTGAAGATTAGAGTTTTTCGCTTAAACCAATCTTCGAGTTATCTCCCGGTAATACCATATTTCCATCGGGAAAATCAATTCGTTGTCTTCGACTTTCTTCCATAGCTAATATACCCTTATGCAAGTTTTAATACAGCGTCAAAATCAAAGCTAGGAGTAAAATCTAGAATGGCTTTCTTAGATATGATTTTGACATAGGGATACGTCTATAAACGGAGTTAACATGGGGGAGGGGAGGACTTACTAACGACCACAAAAAGCTAAAGTAGGTCCCAATTGAAATCATTATATTGCTGAAACTATGTGCCGCAAAATATAATTTGTTTAGATATTTCTAAAGACCATGAAGTTCAATTTTTCGTACTGCAAAATACTACGTGCGCGCAACGCTCCTCCCCCTCTCTCGGTTTGGGGGAATGGCGCAATATTTCTGGGTGTGGTGACTTGTTTCACCATATATTTCACACTCTCGGCAACCGTGAGCGCAGCATGACTGTATGCGGTATCGTTTTAAAACTCGCAGCGAGATCTATTGAAATAGAGGAAATGAGAAATGAGGAAAATTTCGTAGTTACTCGAATTGAAGATTTTGAAATTATTTTCTTTCGAACCAGTTAATATATTTGACATATTGCGGATTTTATGAACAACTTGGCATGATATCGCTTAAAATCTCTCAACGTGAAATATTTCAAATATACCTATGATGAACATTTCAAAGTTATTGGGACTGATGATTATTTTTTTTTCTTATAAAGCGCGACGAAAACACGTATTTTATGTCTACAAATATGATAAAAAATGTCTTTTTACCATGCTCCGTTCTTGGGAATGTGTGGAGAACGAAAATTTTCACCATATGAATGTCAATACTGAAGTTATTCACGGCAAAAATACGATTCTCCGAAGGTATTGTATGCATCATTGCTAAGGTAATTTGTTTCGACCATTACAGCATTCGCTTCAAGCATTAAATAAAATAATCAATATGTAATACTAAGGATTGTTTTATTGAACATTTTCTGATAGAATTATATATTTTAGCTACTAAAACACTGAGTTAAAATGCGATTTCAATTTAGAATTAAATTTCAGTGACTAAATTGTCCTTCATAACTATGTATTTCAGTTGGTGGTGCTCATTTGAATTGACTTGTTATTTCTACTTCATGAAACTCGATGGCTAAATTAGCTCTCATTGGCTCTTTTAACTGAATGGATTGGAAATCACGAGGGCGACCTATATGTGAGCCATTTAAAATTACTACCATAAAAGCCGAACCGTATTGAACGATAATACCTTTTAGTCATTCAGTCGTTAGGAATGGAAACTCTTCGCTTTTACGATCGCTGTGCATCCTTCCATTTCGAGAACCTTTTCATGCGTATATATTTTAGCGTCAAGATTCAGTAGTTACGACCATTTCTAAAGCGCCAACCCCTCACATTTCCTAAAAAGAGCAGAAAAGAGCCCGTGAAAGGCTTCCATGGCCCTTTTTGAATTAATTCCAGTTATCAATGGTAGAAAAAGCTGAATTGTATCATTTTATTTGCTACAAAGCGCATTCGATCCGAGGAAATTTAAAACGAAGGTAACGGGAATGTTTACTCTCACACATTTGATAGAATGATCTAATAATTTAAAGAGTGACTCAAGTCTGTTTGAATTCACTACAGTGAACATCCCTGTTTCGTGTTGAAGTCCTCATAAGTAATGAAAAGTACACAATATTTCCTTATGAATGGAGGGATATGCAATAAAACGAAATGAGCGAAAAAAATTCAAACGAAAGAAATGGGAATTAATATCGTCTGACAGAGATCAGCATTTTTCCTTTGAAAGAAATTCAATGAGATGCTGGTGCTGTAATAAGAGAGAGGTAACGTATTTTCAACGGAAGGAGCATCGACTTAATAATTTTGAAGCTATGCGAAATTATTTTTCCGAGGCAATACTTCGACCGCTTAAGCTATTTTTTCATTAGCTGGGGTGGAAGTGAGAGTGTAGGCGGAGCTTTGAGAGATCCAAGCCCGATCACATCCCGCCCTCTCGCCGCGGCTGCTCCCACGGCGGCGGTGGGCACAAAATGCCTAACAACTCGAGGAAAACTCTCTGGACCACCAGTTGGACGCCTGGAAAAAGTATTCGACGAATCTCTCCAGCGCGGAGGAAGAGAGAGAGAGCGGAGGTAGAAGGAGGGCTGAGAATGCTGGGGATGGAGAAACCATATTACGTACCCGGAGATCGAAAATTAGGATTTTTTTCAGGATATCAAAGGGGATAAAGAAAGATTTGTGGGTGAATGTGATGAAGAAAATTTGGAAAAAATAAAAATGCAGATCAAAAGAGGAAAAAATCGAGGAGGAGAAAATGAGGAATATGGAGTGACGGGCAAGATGGAGGTGATATGCCTAAAGAGGCCACCTTAAGGTCAACTTGGAGGTGATAAATGACGTGACGGTACAAAAATGACTGATCGATTACTGCTTCCTTTTAAATCCCCTCTAGGCAAAGATTATTAAAAGTACCGTCTTATTCCTCATCCGTTTTAAATTGCAAACCGTAATGATTTGGCAGATTAAACGTCGACTTGGCGCGACGAAGGGAAAAATTGATGACACACACTGCCCTTTAAACACCTTATGTGATTAAAGCAAACAAAAGCGACTTTAAAATATCGAAAATTAATTGCAGCAATGATGAATATTCATAATTTTTATCCAATTTTTATCGCATATTTTATCGAGTAGAGAAATAAAATATAGCAAATGCAATTTTTATACATTCGGTAGTTTTGTAATAAAAACATTTCAGGGAAATTGATATATAAAGTTGTATGTAAATGTGTGTGTTTATATATATACATATATATATATATATATATATATGTATTTAGATATATATATATATACATACTATACCTATAAATATAGTATATAACTGTACTATATACATATATATATACATACACACATACATATATAATATTTCATCCTTTGACTGTAATATGATTTCTCTTCACAG
>LYUA01000063.1:631133-642781 GCA_002093875.1 Calopteryx splendens | reverse complement strand
CCCCCCCACCACATTCCTCCCCGTCTCTTTTTTTCCGACCAACCAAGCCTCGTCCCCGACTCCCTGGGCGGCATCCAATCCCGAGAACTCCGATTTGAATTCGCCCTAATTCTTCTCACCATTTCGAGTCGGCTTCAGCCTGAGACTACCGCGTCAATTTACCGTCGGGATCCCGCACGACTCACCGTCCGGGGTCGGCTCCAGACGTGCGTCCGACTTTCACGTCGGCCTGAAATTCACCATTTTCCCGCGCCCTGACCTTGGAAGGTTCGCATTTCATTCTCGCAAGTGACAAATTTCCAATTTATCACAACCGCAGTGCAGTGCGGCGAAAAATTGGAAACCTTTTGAGTCTTTTGTGATTGAATGCTCGGGTGATGTCTGTGAGAACAATTAATTTATAATTGAACTGAAAAGATTTGGCGAATTCAATGTCCATTTTTACACAGTTCAGATTTTGGTGCTATGTACACATAATTTATGCAACGAGACCAAGCCCGTTTAAGTTTAAATCGTTGAAAATTGCCTATTTTTTTCCTCATGAAATGATTCCACCAACGTACCTACATAAAAAAGAATATCTACATCCTATCAGCACCCAACTTTTCCTCTAAAATCGATCGATCCCCACTCTCGTAAGCTCTCATTCTTCCTGATAATTATCCTTTCTTATCTCTCATTACTGACTTTTGTAACGGTGCCAAAGAAAAATCGAATGCGACATTAGTAGTTCGACTCAGACTGCTACCACGACGACCCCAAAAAAACTACGCAACGAAGGGTTTCTACTTCATTATTTTCCCACTTCAATACGCGTTTTACCTTAAAGAGCTTTGCAGGATATAATACGATGCTCGAAATCCATCCACCTACTAGTGTACAGCTGAATTATAAGACCACGCTTACCGAAGGATTTTCAAATCACTCAAAATGTACTCCTTACTAGCACCAGACAAATTTCATTCCGACTCCTTTCTGTCGTCCGCTGCACACCTGCCAGCTCACAACTCACACTGCCGTCGCACTATCAGATCTTGTCTAGACTTCGGTATCACTCCGGCTGACACTACCGTCCTGCGACTCCCATTCCACTTATAAACTCAGCTACGGCCTCGCCCTTTCACACCCTTAGGCTGTCACTCTCCACGGCGAGCCCACTCTCCCCCCACCCCGTAAAATGCCCATCCCTCATCGCCTCCTCCCTCTTTGCGTTCCCATTCCTCCCGCCCTCGCCGCCCGTCGATACTCAAAACATGAGGGAGCACGGGAAGAGGAAATTTCGGGAGTTTTCCGACAGGAGCTGAGAGAGTTGGCGGCCGCGTGGTGCTGGGAAACGGTTTTTATAGGGGGCGGCCGGTGCACGGCGAGGGGCTCGGGAGGGAGGGAGGGGAGGGATCAAGGGAGGGCAAACAGGGTGGGAAGTGAGAATACCGGTCACGGAGAATTGCGTCTCCAGCCGCTCACTTTTTCCAGCGTACAATCTTGCTTCGAGTTTTCCCCATGACCTCGCAAACCCCAAATCCATCCTGAACAAGACAGCAAATGACAGATAATAGTTCGAGATGTGCGAGCATCCGACTTTCCGAATTGAATTTTTTTTGCTCACGTAAATTTTCTGGATTTGGAAGTTATCAATGAAACTCGAATTTCTTGGGTTTTTACGATGAAAAAAAACGGACGCGGAGCGAGATGGCATTGGTAACACTGTTGCTCCATTTTTTGTATTCATCTTTGTGTCGTTTCTATTTTGGTGAAATTTATGGAAATTTCTCAGGGAATTAGTTTCACCTTTCACGAAACTGTGGTCTTGTAAAAATAGATTTCCGGATTTCGAGGGAAATTGTGTTCGCGTGGGTCCGTGATAGGTATTATGTGCGAAGATAACTCGAAAAGTATTCATTTGAGCCTTGTGAAATTTTATACACAGCATTTTAGTTTAGAGCAGATGAACGCATTATATTTTGGGAAAGATTCACTCAACGGAAGTGACGTCGGCAGTTTTTCTACTCGTAATAGTGGTTCCGCAGCGCGCCCAAAAAAAGCAATTATAAGAGAGTGGACGATACGGAAGCTAAGAATTTTTTTTGTATATTATACCTAAAGGAATGCATGGGCCATATAGGAACTTCTGTGGAAGAATCACTTTCTTTTGGTCATTTATGAATGAAAGAATTTAGAAACAAACAAGGAACTTGGACCAAAATATGGAAGAATATTCAATTTTGTTACTAATTTAACCGATTAGAGTATTTCGCTAGAAAAAGCACGTCACTCAAAAAATTGAAAAAATTCCGTTAACATGCGAATTTTGAGGGATTCTATTGATCATTTGAATGTGGACACCATAGACATCCCCTATATTGCCATCGGTGAACTTTCTCATACTGCAGTGTGTAAGGATGAATGATTTTATAGGAATATTATTGCACAATTTAGACATCTCATACACTTAACGAACATTTGAAAAGATGCATAAGAATAAATATTAAACGCCCCTTCGCAGGGACCGAGGTTGCCATATTAATTACTTTAAATGTAAATGCAAAACTAATAAAACAGATATCTTTATGAACATAGAAATAAAGAGAAAGCCATACTGGATAAATCAGAATTTTTACATTATTTATTAGGATTATTCCAATGAAAAACATTAATTTGGTAAATTTTGAAAACTTGGAAAAATTATGAATATATCGGCTGGCTGTAATTTTGGTCTAAGAGATGAATTTCCGTTCCTGTGACACCTAGATAACCACGTTCAATAACATTTTAACTTGAAATTCTAAATTTTACATTAATATTGTTTTTCCATGGCTTGAATTATAACTTATTCCATGGATATTTTCATATAAATTGGCCGAATCTGAATAAATAAATTAATATTCCCATTGACGCGATACTCTTATTTTATTAGAAGTATACCATCCAAGCAGAGGATGAAATATCTCCGAGAATTAACTCAATACGAGAAGTGATGTTTAGTTTGATATGGTGATTGAGAAGTGATGTTTTCAGATGCCTGAATCAGATCTGATATCAGATGCCTGTTAATGATTTAGCCCGGCGGCAAAAATAGGAGCCGTAACGGGTACAAAATAATTACAAGGGTTCCATAGTAGATTAAAAAACTGATAGAAAACTTAAATGCCATTCAGATCGAGTATTTTAGCACGCTGCGCCAAAAACGAGGCGTAATTATTGTACCATTGGAATTTCCCTAAACATTGAGCTACTGCGATCTTCCGAATTGGAAGCGGATATTATGTAAACAATCACATACTTTTAAATCCACAAGAATAATGAAATACTACTTAGTTTTATACCAGCAGTGACTCCACATATATTTGACTAAGTACTTCGAAATCAATGGAATTCAACCAATTATTTCATTGAATAGTTTTCTTTAACTCTGAGGCGAGTTCGGTGATATTTTTTTCGAATAAATCCCCATATAATTCTGTATAATACTTCATGAAACGTGATGAAGTGACTAGAATTGAAGTTTCTCTCTGTTTTCTTATATATTTGAACTCCGCATTCATTCATTAAATGTTTGAAAATATTTCTGGTAATTTCTCCTACATTTTTAGGTGTCGGAGAGTCTTTACAATTCTTAGAGCTCAATGACGTTATGACTTATAGTTTACATCACTCAGATGTTTTGAAGGAAGCAAAGAAAAATCATTAAAGTCAATACAAGGAACGTACATAGCTTAAGATATCGCTCTTTTATCTTGAAATAAAAGTTGAATGAAATAATTCTTAAACTAACCCTAGGCTAGAAAGGAATACTACATATTTATTACATAACGTTATTTCCTTTTCCCATAAGAAACAGGATAAATAAATCGTAGGCCCGAGGGACTGTGGGACTCTAGAAAACTTTCCCGTCGGTAAAATTTGATTCCACGAATAGCGACTGGTTGAAGGGAAATGGAAAATTTCAGGGAAAGGAAGGGAAAGTTAAACCTACCCGAATACGAAGGGGATAATTTCAACGGAAAAGATGGATATACGGAGGCTACTACTTATCCTTGAATAATATATTTTTTACTTTTTCCAGTGCGCTTGAGATGATTCAGTTTCGAATTCACCGAATTGTGAATGAACCAAGAACTCATCCTGCATTCGCCTCAAGACCCTTCATGTCAAACTGCGCCAGCAATTCACCCGACGGGTTTTCACTCTTCAGACGTCTCGATCGCTCTCTCGAATGTCTTGACGAGCAGCTACTGAAGTCCCATCAGTACTATGTGTCGAAAACCTAACGTGCACGCATTTGGATAAAGAGATCCTGGGATAGTTATAAGCCTATAAAAAGGAATTCTGAAACCCTCAGTTTTTTTTAAACATCAATGAATATACATAAACCTTATTTTTAGATCTAGAATTTCCCCACGCTATTTATTTGTGCTACCGCATAAAATATTCATTCTTCTTTACGCAGATTCATCTCACCTATGAATTTTTTGTTACATAATGTGTTACATATATTATTAATAATAATACTCGTAATAATATATACAAATATATATATATATATATATAAAATAATCTAACGATAAATAATTCGAATAAACTAATTATATATATACTTATATATATATATATATATATAAATCCCCCATCCCAAATATCCCCCATATGTCGNTATATATATATATATATAAATCCCCCATCCCAAATATCCCCCATATGTCGTCTATATATATATATATATATATATATATATATGGATTCCATATATATATATATATATATGTATGTATATCTGCTTGGAATCCTCTTACTCCCACCTTCCCCACTTTGTGCTCGTCTTCTTGAGCATTACCAATCCCTTTATCCCTTTCCTTATTCCTACATCCTCGTAAATTCCTTGAAATCTGATTTCAAGGAATATTCATGCATACATACGTCCCTGGGATCCATAAATGTGTCCGGGAAAAAATAAGCAATTATCTGTTATAGTTACTCAAATAATAGGATTATATTAAAATGCTGAGTATTTTTGAATATGTAGGAATTGTGGAAGAGGAAAGAGTGCATTAATTACTAACTTTCCTTTCACGATCGTATAATTTCAAAATCTATGATTGGTTTTTATTATTATACGAACCATTGAGTATTTTCGCCTCCTTTGTTTCTCTTATTTGTATAGCTACAAAGGTTAGATAGGAAGAGAAGGAAAAAAGGATAGATGGGAAGGTAATGTGATTGAAACTTTGGGAGTGAATTCTTCTGTGAGGTTGGGTTAACCTAGAGCCATTCAGATATTGCATAATTTTTTTTATAATTATGACTTTTAACTGATTAGAAGTGATAGGCAGATTAAAAACATCAAGCACAACCAGTTTTCAACTTATGAAAAAAAATTACGTTTTACCGAGCACAGAATGACAATCCGGGATCCGGGTGCCTAAAGGCTAGATTTATACTTTCACATTTTTGCCCCAAACCTTTGTCGATAAAAGAGCATAAGTCTCATTCACCCGTCTCACAGCTACATAACAAATATTCGTGCATTAAAACATTCCAAAAACATTTTAGGAAATTAATATCTGCGTTATTTCGTCTTCCTCGACCACTAGCGGAATAACACTGACCCCTGGGACGTCACTCATTTCAAAGGCCAGATTTAAGCGAACCTCTTCCTCAAAGGTATATTTTATCAGTCTGCCCAATGATGGTACTAAATAGAAATACAATTCCATTCAATTATTAAAACGCCATAGACATTAATCTCAACGAGTTGGGCAAAACAGGAAAATGAAAACATTAACACACCACCTAGGGAAACAAAAATGTTCCTTATTCGCCAGAACGTGCTTGAGTTATCGGACGAAATTTTTATTGTTTTTTTTAAACAGCCTCACAGCCTTTTCATTTCCTATTTCATTCGCGTATTGTGCGTGCGAAAAAGTGATTGCTTTCCCCAGAAATCAATTTGCCAAAATCCGGGAACGCGCGCGGGTTAGAAAAAAGACAAGGAAGGTATGATTTTGGAATTCATTATTAAACAGATGAGAAGTAAGGAATGGGAAGAGTAAAGGGAATGGATAAAGGCGGCCGGCGGCGGAGTGACGCTATCACTGCCGAGCCGAGGTTTCAAGTTTCGTTTAAGGCGTCAGATTCCTTTTTACGTGCTAAACTGAATACACAACGGGACCAGGCCTTTGAAATAGCGTTATTGGAAAGCGTTCTATAAAGCATCGATGAAAATGGAAAGTCACAGTAGTAGTAGATCAACCTGAAAGGGTTTCAACTTTATGTATCCTTATATTCATTTGGCGATTTTGAGCGCTCTATTTTTCAGAATAAAATTAAAAAACGAACCTCAATGGCCTTTCAAATCCTTGATAACTTTATCCCCTATAGTGGAATAAAATATACGCCTCGAATGCTACTCATTCCAAAGGTCAATTCGACGTGAACATATATTTTCAAGGTGTACTTTACCAGTGTTCCCTCAAAGGTTCCACTAGCTTCTTTGCAGATCTTGCTTGTAGTAGAAAAGGCTTCAGTTGCTACGGTAAACGGAGATCATTCTTCATTTATTAATTCATGAACTAATGATCATCTCACTGTACCATAAAAAACAGCACTACACAATTTAAAGTATAGTACGATCCAAGCAACGTTATACAGTAAATAATAACTTTATAACGCTTATTAAGCCCCATTACAAAGGATATTTAAGTATTTCACCTGCTCAAATATGTTTTTGCCATGTATACACGTTAATTAAACCCGTGAGGTAAGAAATACCCAAGAGAGCACGTAGTTGCGTTTTTCGTAGAAGCGGCATAACTATGTTTCGTGAAGGAACGTAACTACGTGGTACTAATTAAAATTTGGATGTTCCGGCAGGGAATTTCACGTGCATTCAGTTTGATATGTATTTTTCCATGTTATTTGTACGACCATAATGTCAACAGATGAATACACGAAGAAAACATGCATCGAAGATCTTGATAAAACAAATCTACAGACGGATGGAAAGTAATGCAGAAAAATTGTAGGCAAGGACCAGTTTTGAACTTAGGAAAAGTAGAAGCACCAGAGGTACAATTCTTTTCTCTAGGCTAGTTTAGGAAGAGAAAGGAAAAGGAACTACGCACATCCACTAATTTTATGGAACTGGAAAAAGCATTCGATCGAGTCGTTTGGAATAAAATGATTCTTAATCTGAAAGATTAGTGACTAAATTAGTGACTGAGTAATGATCGAAAACTTGTATAAAGAGCAGGTGGGTTTAACTTCTTACATCTGGACCAAACAGTAAAGAAGCAATGGCATAAATGATGGAGAAAGGGAATGATGTTCAGCCTTTCAATATCTTCAATGTCTAAATCGAGGAATGAAATCAAAGAAAAGACTTCAAGGGGAGAAAAACCACGGAGGAAAAATCGGTGTGTCCATTTTGTGGCATTGTGGCAAAAAGAGAAAGATACACTTGTCAATTTAAAGACGATGAAGAGTTAACCCTTAAAATTAAAAAACACATATTTTGGTCAGGAGGAAAGAAGAAGACAACAGAAATATAAGGGGAATCAAAGACTAGAAGAAATGAAATGGATTTTTTCAGTAGGAAGAATATTTAGCCGCGATGGAAGAGGAAAGAAGAAAACGCAGTACAATATGCGTCAAAGAAAAAATTCTACCACATGAAGAAAACGTTTATTAACAGCTAGCAACAAAAGACTAAAAGCAATTGGAGTGTACTTCTCTATGTTAGTGAAGCAAAGGTTGGCAAAAATATAAGAGTGGAAACATTGGAAATGTGACTCCAAATACGATAAACGGATATAAAATAAAGTAAATGAATAACTAACAAAGAGAATCGAAGAAGAATAGGAGAGGATAGAAGACTAATGAAACCTATGAAAAGAAAAAAAAATAGACTTATCGGACACAAACGTTGCAACACGATTACATGACGAAGATAGAAGTTGAGCGAAAAGTGAATGGAAAAAAAGATGGGGGAAAACCCTAATTGAGGTACATGAAACGAATGATTAAGACGCCAAAGAGAAGAAATGTGTCCAAACGAAGACTTTTTTAAGAAGTTATAGTAAAACTGAGTGGAGAGTTACGTCATACAAATCTTAAGATAGATGACCCATGATGATGGTGATACTGCTTAGTAACTCCATAGAGTGAAGGTGGCATCTACTGAGGCTACTTAAAGTTGATATGCGTCCTGTGGGTCTTTCGAGTGTCAAATGTCTGAATTTAATGATGCTTATGTTTACTGTAAGACATATAGAATGAGAATCAATGAATTTTAAGCAGAAAATACTCTTGTGAGGTGACTTTATTACTTTATTAAATATATTTGAGTAGGTTCAGATCGCTTGTAACTCAAGATTCGCCGTTAATGTAAACGCTAGCTCTCTAAACTGGTGATAAGTTATAAATTTTATATGGACATTACGACGCTATTATCAATAAAAAAAGAAGTAAGAATTAGGGCGTTGTCCTGTGCTAAAAATAATTATAATGCCAAATTAAATTTCATTGTAATCAAATAATGAAGCAGGCCAGCAGTATTACAATTAATTTCCTAAATTTAAACGAACCATGGTTTTAACACAGAACATTATTAAGGTATCATTTAGGTGAATACTGAGTAGAGTTGAATGAAAATAGAATACATGCTTGTTACAAAGTTTAAAATTTCCATGATAAATCGCAATTTTTTAATGTACCATGAAATCCTCCCCCTTTGTTCACTTGGTGTAGGATAGGAGGTTCAATATCACGTTAATGATTCTCATTACAAATGCAGAGCAAGATATTTTATCAAAATTTACAAAACATTTTCTTGGTTCTAATACCCTAGATGGTATTTCTGCAGTTGTGGATAGTATATCTACAATAAAAATCATCACGCATGAGTTCATGCACACTACTTTTGTCTAAATTAGAATAATGGTCATTAGTATAAAGAATAGCCTGCTAATAGTCAGTGGATTATAAAATAACACCCTACCTTATGAAATGGAATAATTTTCTGAAATGTATGTGACAATTTATTCACAATGGATAGGTTAGTTAGACCACCGAACTGAATTGTCCTTATTAAAAGAAATAGGCATTAACATATTTATAGCTTTGATCTTTTATGATCGATCTGGTAGCTTTGCCACAGATTCAGTCGTAGTCAACTATTTCGGTTGGCTAAGGATTTAACAACATCACGCCCAATTTGGAATTTTACTCCTGAAGTGCGACTATTAATCAGCTGATAGATTATGGATCTAAAGGAAGCACTCATGAGTGACTCCTTCCCCCACCGCCTTCTCCTCCAGTCCCATTGTCCGAAACTGGAAACAGCCCCACCCCTCATTCTTGAATTTGCATATACGAGCAATTTGTACGCGAGACGGCTTAACCTGAATGATATTTTGATAATGACTCACTGCGTTAAAACCATGGTTGGTTTAAATCAAACAATAAGTGAAAATTTACCTCCTGTTTTATTCCTTTATTACAATGGAAATCAAACATTTTCACTAAGTGACGCCTGTGGCCACAGTGTAGTCTCATTTTACGCAAGAATAAATAATATCAATTAGGGAGATTCAGTTCAAGGTGAAACTTTTGTCCCAGAAATATGGACCGACATGGAATAAATCCCAAAAAAACATGGGTTTTCAATATTTTCACACCGCGGAAGCCTTCACAAGGAATATCAATAACGATTTCATTCGAGGAATATCTCTACAGATTTTGCGGAAAACCGGTAGTATTTGTAGAAAGACTGGTGTTCCGATAACTAACTTGTTTTTAAACCACTACTTCGGCATATTGCGATTTTGCAGAAAATTTCTTAAATAAATCCTATTATATATTTGATAGGTCATTTTAATTCAGTGCACCATGACTTATATGGACGATTGAAACACCAAAAGCGAGCCATAAAGACCATAAAATTTATGTAATTCAGTTGTACGATATTTATTATACCTACTTTGATCGCAGACACTACAACATACGTATAATCAAAAAGCTCTATCATAGGAAAAAAAGCTATATTTCTTAAAACATATTAAATGTATACAAAATGCTGTAACATGCCCACAAAAACTTGAAAAACAAGAAATTCGAAAAATCCCTAACTTTATTGTGGTTATAATTGCTATTTCTCATCCTCCAATGTGCTCTTTTAAGTCCTTATGTGACGATAGAAATTTAAAAAAATAACCATATAAGAATGTCAAACTCGAAAGATTCATTCACAAATTGAAAGAAAAAAATGGGTCTACCGATAATTAATCAAATAACTCCTTCATAAAAGTTTCTTTCAGAGTTTAAATTGTTCTTAATGGAATAAAAGCGTAGCCCATCAAAGGAAGTTTCTAAACTCTCCAGGGACGAATTTGAAAAAAAAAATAAAAAATGAAAAGACAGAACTCCCGAGAAACGCCTGACAAACTCTTCCCGACGCTCGCTGCCGGTGGATATTCCGAGCTCAATAATAACGGCTTCAAAGATCAACAGAAACTCCTTCATTCATCAAGCACTCATAACGAGGTAAACGGTGCATAATTCTCAAGCACGTCATTTCCCTCGCCGATATATATGTCTTTGTTAATTGAATCCGAAAACCATTCACAAAAGATTCTTTTAAACGACAATATCCGTACTTTAATGGGTTAAAATCACCGACCTACTCTCGATGTTTGACAAGGGGAAACGTAAATTAGCAAGATGTCGTTTCAAGGAATGACTAAATTTTCTCTCTCACAATGCATGCTGGCATAAATATTTACTTAAACGATGGGGAGTATTGGACTGCGTCATATGACTCAAAAGCACGACCCCCTGAGACAACCCTCGTCCAATACAAACGGAATTAGTGCCTCGGAAAAGGCATAATAAATGACCACATCTTAGCAACCCTCAAATCCTCCTCCAATTTGATTAACCATGAGTGACATAACAAGGAATTTTTTGGCTACGGGTAACAGAAAAATTAGAGGATCGCATTGTCCCTGGCGACTGGAAAGGGGTAAGAAGCAATGAATTTCTGAGGAAGCTTAAGGAGGAAGTCGAAAGTCCACCTCCCCCCATGATTTACATGCTTCATCCTTAACTTTGATTAATATCAACAGAGAAAGGAACAATTAAATGAGGATATAGAAGGGAGAGCCATGGGAGTAAACGGACGGGCACCCCCGTCGTGTAAAAAAGGAAACGAGGCAAGTAATAGGCCTTTCTGGCCCGTGGAGCGAGTGCGCCTACTTTGGCGGCTACGTTCGGATCCCGAGGAACACAAATAAAGGACGAAGCCGTGTGGGCGAGCGAGAGCTCCAGAAGCGCTTGACCCCATTTAAACCCCATGAAAACCTCGGACAAAAGAGCGACGAAATGCGTTAATCTGGCCGGAATTATGGACAGGAGTCGGTCAGAAGAGATGGGCCGCCGCGGGAGAGGTGGCGGCAAGGGGTTGAATGTGGAGCGGGGGGAGGGTTAAGGGGAAGGGAGGGAGGGAGCGGATGGGAGGAGTTGCCGACCGTTTTCCGGCCATCGTCGGCGGGGCGAGCTGGAGAGGGAGGAGAAATGGGAGAGAAAGAAAGAGGGAGAAAGAGAGATGGGGGAAGGTCAGAGAGGAAGCAGCAGTAGGGGGATGGAGAGGAGGGGGG
>LYUA01000063.1:577367-590335 GCA_002093875.1 Calopteryx splendens | reverse complement strand
GGGGGGGCGTGGGAGGGTAACTGTCCTGTGATGGAGGGCTCGTTAGGGAAATGCGGAATGGAGATGTCTTCCGGAAGGGCTCTCCCGAGGACGGATCCCCGCTCCGCTGTGGTCAAGCGTTTCCAGTGTTATGATGGCGTCACACGGGCGGCAAGGCTGCTTGCTTGAGGGTGCGCTCGGAAAATGTGAGGACGCAAGGCCGTTTAAAATTCCAGGAATGGGTCACAATATTAAAACAGTTTCAAATAATTTTGTCCCGCGACCGCTGCTTCCCGCCTGAGCACATGCGCGTTGGTGTGAAGTGGAAATGTTTTTTTTTTAACTTTGTGAACAATGAGTGCATGACGCATTTTTAGACGGTTAGAATAGGTTTTCCCTTTGACCCATGCCCTCAAAGTTAATTTAAGAAACTGGAATCACCTCTGCGCTTCATGCCTACCTACCAAGTCATTAAAATAAACGCATATTAAATTGGCTTAGTTCATTTAAAAACAAAATGAAACTTCTATGGAAGACTGCCCAGTTGTACTTAAAACACGGTTTAGATTAAATTTTGGAAAATCTCCACATTAGTGGAAATAAATATACAAAATTTCCACTATTGTGGAATACATAAAAAAATTAATCTAATCCGTGTTTTAAGCATAGCCATGGAAATCCACCTAGTCACGGCCTCCACAGTGAATTTAAATACCTAGTTAGTGAAAAGATGGAAGTTTTCATGAAGTTGGAAGGGGCCTAAGAATAGATATTTAATGCGCATACTTACGTATTAATTAAAGTAGGACGTTCATGGCATTTCCCAAACAAGCAGGTTAAGTAAGTTGAACGGTTCAGTAGTTCCTGGAGAAGGGCAATGGGGCCATTTTGGAGCGACAACAAAATCGATGGAAACAAAAAGAGATGTGAAATCTTATTAGCCGTAAAGGACATCACAGGGAGGCCGCATCATGGACGAGAAAGGGTTGGAGTCACCGAGATGCAATTTCAGCAGGCCTTGGAGGGTTTTCTGCCTGAACGTTTCACGGTGGTTATAGGGCCGCCGGTCTCTAAAGAGTACCCGAAGAAAAAGGACAAAATTCGAGCCATGCGCCTTTTTTCTTGAATGTTCGAGCGCGAATCCTTTTATTTTTTTCGCTTTTCTTCCCAACGTCTCGGCGCTTATTATGGATAATCGATTTTTGCGAGGTTCAGCATTTCGTTCTATTCCGGGGAGTAAAGTAGTCTGCCTGGCGCTGCTCGGATAAGAAAGACTAACCGCATAAACACTGCAGGTCAGGATCCGCATTCATATTTATCTTACCACAGATCTTTTCAGTGATATTTTTGGCGTGCGGTAGTACCTATTTTATAGCCCACAAGACACACGGAGAGTGATAGTTACTAAGGGATGGTTGCCGAAGAAAGATTTTTTTTCGTTTTTTGAAGTGGAATCCGTTACACGGAGACATTTCGAAGGGTGCTTTTTTATTAGTAGTTCTTAAAGAATTAGAATAGGGATGAATTTTAAAACTCCCTTTTATGCATAATACTGCAAACCATATTTACAAAATAAATGCATAGATAATGTAAAGTTCTTAGATTGCCGTCCGTCAGCGTTGAACGTATTACCATGGTAATAAGAAATCGCAGGACATACCTACTTAAAAAGTTTGATTAGGAATCACTTGAGGATGATTAAACTAGAAATTATAAAAAATTATAAATAAAATTGAAAAATCTAGTGAAGCAATTAGCAGTTAATACTAGATACATACTTACCTACCTCCTGGAAATGTCATTAGAGCTAAATTATTAGTTAGGATGACTCAAAAATCTTGCAATAATTCTAAACATTTATTGCGATACAGGAAATGGAGAATAGGAATTAAAAGCCAAGTTATCATGAATGGAAAGCTTTAAGCATTTTATGTAAACAATCTTTAACTGCTGAAAATGCGTTTGACAGCAAGACGTAATTTGTTTAAAACTTCATTTGAAGAAGTCAATTATTCAAGTTATTAGCACTGTATTTGTAATAGCAAGAAGCTGAGTGCATCAGTTAAAATTACGCATTTAAAGGCAATGAAATAGCCTGCATTGTAACGCTAAGAATTACAACCGGAAGAGCGCGCTTGCGAGTTCATTCTACACGACTCCGGATTCCAATATATTAATGCCCTACTCACGCTCGATACCGAGCACTAAGGTCGAAACATACCAACAGTATAATTATAGCCGATGTGCACCTGCTGCATGGGGGAGATGACTGGAAGCTCTAATTCTCGTGACGAGCTTCTTTAATGCAAGCGCCAAGTATTCTTTATGACAAGTAATAAATCACCAACAGGAGAGACCATTATACTAGACGTAATTGCAACCGATGAGCCAGAAATTATTATTATATTAATTATAAAACATTAAATACAAATTATAAAACATGAAAGTGAGAGCGTCAGCGATTAAAAATCTACTGTTGAAATATAAGCTAAATCCTTTTACACAGTGACCAAATAAAAGCGTCAAGTTTAATAGGTACCTCAAGGAGTTAAATTAGTAGAAATGTTTTACTTTAATTAATTAAGAAAGAAAGATCCGTCATCTTTGGATGGGACACAGAGAAAAAATGTATATTATCTTGAAATGCATGAGATTTGCATATCAAACAAATAAGTTAAAGGAGTAAATTACTACACAGTCTAAAGCACAGAATCAAGATGCAATGAGAGAATAGTTAGAACGACGATAGGGAGGCGAAGGAAAACGAAACTCCAAGTTTAAAAATAGCCTAAAAGGTGATGATAAAACTGTGTAGTAGTGCAAAACACAAATTCACATACCTTTTATCGAAAGAGAGCAAAAAACATTATGCGAAACACTCTGCATACATTAATAAAAAGTGCAACGCGAGTATTTTTTATTATTAGGAACACCTCACATTTTTCTGAATTACATAGAAACGCCTGGTATATTATTAACCGCAGCCACACAGTACTTCGACGGCTCGAAGGGTATTACGTAGAAGTAGATGAGCTATGTAGAACTCGTATGGCTCCTTAATTTGATGAAGTTTCAATAACCACATAAAAAGGAGTCGATAAAAACTGGAAGGAAGCAGAAGATGAGAGAAGAGAAGCTAATAGAAAATGTGGATGTTGAATACCAATTATAAATTCAGGAAATTATGCCAAAATCAAAATAACTTCTGAATATAGATTAGATAGAGATATAGAAGGTTAAGCTGTAAATGGTCATGAGATCGAGATATGTAAATTAAAAGAGCTAGAAAACGATATCAAATTTTAAGTCAGGATGCTGTTATAAAATTCCCTATAAGCGTTGCTGACATCGAATATAATTATGCACAGGAAGCGGCATTGACTATTACTTAATCACACTTATTCCCACTATATTTAATAAGGATGAAAATAGCACACTCGAGGAGAGAAAAGTGGAAATTACGTGCTACTAAGTGTAGCACTTGATTAATTATGCAAGACTTACAAACCTGAAATTACAACAGTAGCCGCACAAATTACCGGCCGCGGCCGGTTTAACTCCCTCGGAAGCGCTGTGCAAGAGTAATTTGAAAGGCTGCTCTCGTCCCATTAATCATTTATACTTAGCGTGGATTGTCGCCACTTTAAAGATGACCTAGTTGCGAAAATTACAGTTGTGCTTCTCAGGTGAGAGCTTAAATTTTCAATCATGATAACGCAAGATAAATCAATCATCCGATGAGCATTGCCACCCCGATATTAAAGAAAGGCTCTTGGGCATAGGTAGACGTGAGCCTAAAATCGGATGGAGGGGAGGCCAAAAAAATGCCTCGGGCTGCCTGCCCCCGAGACAGCGCTTTTATTTCGCATTGGAATAATATCGCAATGCCGTCTACCTTTGCCTTCTGCTTCCGTCGAGGCATGCGTTCCCACTCGCGGGCAATTTCGCTCTCGCATAATAACGTGGGGGATAAGCGGAGAGAGGATAAAATCTTCCACGTTAGGTTTCATGAGGAGGCTCACGGCTGGGTTTGAAACGGCTCCAGCGCGTCGGGGTCACCACGGTAATGCACTGAAGGAGGAACGGGGGAAGGAGACAATTCACTTGCATGAACGGCGACCTCCACCCCGGGGGATATTCACCGCCGAAAACTCCTATTTCCAACATTAGCATGACACGTCTAGGAAAGGGGGAATAGATAGACGGTCGCTTGAGTGAGAGCCCTAGACGGTGTAAAGAATAGGGGGAGGGAAAACGGGCGATTAAGGTAGGTATTCTAGGTAAGCTTGGATGGCATGGGGGGTAGGCTTTCTTAAAATTATATGCAGAGTTTGAGCGCCTTAAGTTTGATTTTCCTCTCCAAGCAAGCCTTCGGAAAACATGATTGCTGGCGCTTATGAAGTCTCATGAAGAAAAATGGCTTCTGTTATATTCTTATGAATTTTTCCTACTAGTTTCCCTCGAAACAGAATTTTTTTATACTGAGCTAATATTAGAAGGATATCGTATAGCTACCAAAATTTATGAGTTAAAAACCCCAACAATTGGACTCAGACTAAAATAACAGAAAATAATCGAAACTTACCAAAAGCACTTTATTTTATGCAATATCGAAACCGAATTTCAATGCATTCAACAGTATGAAGACTTAAGTCTTCATTTTTAAAACAAATAAAATCCATTCCTATAATATTTAGAAACATTACAGTAGTACTCTGTAAGGAAGAATGAAAAAACTTTAAAAAATTAAAATTAAATAGTGAATTATTTTCTTTTACGTAGCTACTCTTAAGTGCCGATCAAAAAGGTATGATAAAGATCAGACATTAATGAAAAAAGACCTTAATTGGTAAAGTACCATTTAAAAATCTTAAATTATTAAAAATGGCCTTTGTGGTATTTGCAGCAATAAATTCAATGTTTAAAGAATTTAATAATAATAATAATCGCATTTTATTTGTACGACAATCCCTTGAATAGATTCCGAACATACAGAAAATAAGGCTTTTTTGCTTAATACCCTAAGAAATCTCAAACTAAATTCATCCATCGCCTTCTTATTATAAAATTGAGAGATTTTTTTATACAATGGCTATTTTAAATAGCCTAAATTTTTCAAAAAAATATGATTCAATACTAATTACATTATAAACAATTTTATAAGAAGGAAAACCCGCTTTCATGATCATATTTTTGTACGAATTTCCTGAATCGAATTCAAAATATATTCCTTTCCTTTGGAAGTGGCGAGTACAATAATTCTTCCAATAGTCCACCATCGAAACTATGAAAAAGGAACAAAACATCTCAATTTGGACGATGGATAGTAACTATAACGGCGAATAACTCATTCTAATCTTCAAAATATAATTTAAAATATCATACAGATGCCATTCAATTCATAACGTTTAATTTAAGCGGAAATAAAACGTACCTACTTCACTCTCCTTAATGACGTAAACCTACACCGGAATGACGCGAGGAAATTGTATACCTATATTCCACAATCAAGCAAATTTTTAAAAACTCTTATTCCTCTCGCTGGGAATCAATTTCAAAAATCCAATCCAACGAATACGAATTCTCCACGAAATGGCGAAATAATTGACGCAAAGATCAGATAAGAGCTCGCGGGACCCCAAATGCCTGATTCCCGTTCCAGGAATTAACGCAGGGACGACAAAGAGAGAGAGTAAAAAAAAAAGAAATCTTATCCCCCAACTAATTTTTAGGATCACAAAGCCCACTTAATAGAAGACAATGGAGTGGAGTATGGGCACAACGGGGGGCTAACATAAGTGGAGGGGGGAGTCCACGGGAAAAACGACTGGTCCTCCACAACTTCCACAAGGGGTAACCCATGTTCTCTCGTGGCGAATTTCCGCGACCTTTCCCGCAGCCTCTCCGGGGAAGAATGGTGGCATTATTCATTTTTTTAGAGAGAGAGGAGGGGTAGGGGGCGAAGCGCGTGTGCAGGAGCGATGGGGGCACACTAGAACTCGTGGAGAATAAGAGAGAGAGAGAGAGTGGTATCGGCTGCAAGTGTGCAACAACACGTCATTATCGTGTGAGGAGGCCGTGGGACGAGGAGGAGGATCGCTCGTGTCCCCGCAACAACAGCAACGCTCACACACCAACGCACCCTCGCGCTTATGCCCTTCTGTCGGGCCTGCCTGTGGTCATGTTTGCCCTCCCCATCCATCCTCCAACCCTCCCGTGGCTGTCAATACGACAGCCACCTCCTCCTCTCAGTTGGCAGCGGAGGGGGGTTTCCACGCAGGCAGCAGACGGATGGTTTTGTCACTTGGCATCTATGCGGTGAATTATCAATAGCGCAAGTGCGCGTCCGCGAGGGTTTCAGGGATGGATGGGGGAGGCCGGAGGAGGTGCGGCGGCGACTGGGTCACACCCCCCCGAGTAGACGTGTCGCGCGGGGAAGGGATTGGCATGTCTCTATCTGAGCTGAGAGGTTCGGTTTGGATTGGCTTGCCTCCGCAAATCCCTATTGGGTCCCGCTCAGCGGGAAGCGGCGATCCGAGGCCGGGGTGACGGATAAGATAGTACATGTAGCACGAGGCAGGCTGACATTTGTCCGGACGCTGTCGCTTTCCCAGTTTGATTAAAACTCAATCAACTTCGAAATAAAAGGGTCTGTCCTTTTTTAATTGAAAAAAATGGTGATTGTTTCACAAGAGGCAGAAGATGCGATTCGACTTTTATCATGGCAACCGCCTCACCAATTATTTCACGATATGGACCGTGTGCTGCGATTTTTTTACCTTGGGACAAGGACATCTGTATTAATTAGAGGCTCTCGATTTTTTTAGCCACATTCGGTTTGGGAGGATTCTCCTGGAGAGGGTGGAATCCAGGGATAGAATGTACAATGGCATGAAGGATAACGAGGCTCTGATAACAGGCGAATCTGATTGTCTGATTCGAAAAGGGCTACGTGACCCAAACTTTTAACTTCATCATCGAGGAAAGGTGATGCGACCCATTGACTTTCCTGAGTGCAAAAAATAAGCGATTTTGGTACTACAATATCTAAGCTAAATTAAGTTTAGAACTAATTGAAAATCAAATATTCAGCATGGGAGGACTGCTTAATACTCTCTTCAACTAGATAATATCACATTACTTCGTTAGTATAGTACCTATCCCTAAGAAAAACGGTTATAATAATAGTTTAAATGTTTCTATAATTACTTTTAGTATTTTATATTTAATATATGAACTTCTTAGAAGGAACTAGAGCAATCACTACAAGCAAAATAAATCAAGGCAATACCTACAAATTTAAAGTTTTTGGAAAAATTAACTAATCACAAAGGTAATGTTTTTACTGACTGTGCCAGACGGTGACGGTGAGCTACGCATCATGTTTTTAAGGGCAAACATATCGACGCCAATTGCGCTTTTCCATAAAATACCGAGATAAAATGCAATGGAATTTTTTAAAAATATTTTATGGGACATCCCACTGACCAAACAGATAGCAGTAGAAGTTAGGTGATTGCTGTGAATAAAACCTATCAGCAAAATTTTTTTTACTGTTTGAAGAACATGTAACTTCTCTATTGGCTCCAAATTATTAGTTATATGTCATTTGGAGTAATTCTAACGTAGAATACAATCACCTCATGCCACAATCTGCAGTAGTGTCTAGATAGTAGAACAATCGGAACGAAAATTAAAAAAAGTTCTCGTATTTCATTAGCTTTCTAGAAGGATAAATATTTAAATAATTTGTGGGATCATAATTCTACGTATTGAAACTATCTTCACCACATTATCATTCTATAATATAAAGATAGGAGGAAGTATCTACTATTTACGTACGAACCGAAATTAAAGCAAACCCAGGTAGGTATGTGATAAAAATTCTTCAGAAGCAGAAAATAATTTCTATCTACGTAAAGCGTCACCTACGAAATTGGCTATGGAAACAACTTCAGCAATAAAGGAACGTATGAGCAACATATCATAGTGATACAAACATTAAAAGTTATTCACAGTGATTGGCATATTTTAAGTATTGAAAATTATGTCATTTGGGGGATAAAAATCGTTTTTTGACGAAGCTGTAAGCGAAAACCATTCAAAGTGGACAATTACGATGATGATCATAAGTGTGTTACGAAATTTTCACTCCTACGCATAAAATGATTTTCTTTCACCCATCCAATTTTTTTACTTCTCCCTCAATGGCATTGTAATCTTCTTTCTAATTCTATACCTCGCATTTCAGAGTCACTTCCATCACATGTGTCGACGAATTTTTTCTCAATCAAACATGTCCTACAAAAAACGAAATTTTCATGGTACCTACTTCCTGTCAACTGAATCCACTTCATCGCGTTCAATGGAAAAAACAATTCACCATTCCAAAATGCTTTTCTTGCTAACAGCAAACACATGCACAACATGAGAAATACCAAAAGACACAAAAGGATTTAATGGCCTCACAAAAACACATCCAGGGATTTATAAAATATTCGTACAATAAGCCAATAATGACTGAAAAACCTAATGAAAAATAGTCTTATGATTGAGGAATTCCATGATGAAAAACAATTCTGATTAAGGAGAAATAGGGAGACAACCCAATATTTTTAGCCGTTTTAGTCGTAACTATAGGCTCTTCAAGCCGACACGGGAGAAGAAGGCAGAAGGGTCAGGTCACCAGCTAAGAGGGTAACTTGCGATTTAAAAATGAAATTTAGAAGACAAGAGGCAAATTTTTTCAAAGTAGTTTCAATAGTTTTGCGTAGATTTGCGATTTTTGTGCTCAAGGATTACTCGAAAGAAAGAGGATTCCTGTAATTGTTTATACAACGGCTAACTTCCCAAAATGTTTAACTCTCGACTACTAAAGTAAGTTGGGATCACAACTATTCCATGAATACGTCATGAAATATTTGCAGATGACGGTATTATTTATAGGTAAACTGACAACTATGCAGTTAGGAAATACTGTAAAGCAATTTTTTCCAAATTTAGAGAGTTAAACGAACAGCACCAAAACGTTGTAAATACTTAAGAATAATTCTGAAAACGCTTTTGAATGTGGGATAAAGGTAAAAGGAATTCCCTGCAGCCAGAGCATCTAGTGAATTGAATTGCATGACGTGAGCACTAGCATAAATCGTTGGGGAACGAAGAGTTCTCGTCTTAAACATTTGTGAAACACCTTTCAGAATATGTGGCGGCGGTTAAGGACCCAGAACGGAATGAATATACTGACATAAAATGTGCTCCACCAGTTCCAAAAAAACTGTAAATTTCTTCAACGATTGGATGAATTATCGATCTCTTTACAGAAAATTATCTAATTATAGTGGAAGTATACCGAATATATTGTTATACTTTAATCTCATTAATGTACTGCAGAACATAGGACCAGAATGGAAGGATATGAGGCATCCTAAACATGTACATGCATTAGATAGGGGATGAGGAAACCAGCCAGAGTGGATACGGCAGTGAATAGGCGGCGTGTAAAACAGGCTTGGCCGCTATCTACCTACCATGCTTTTCAATGTACACAAAGGGAAAATGTTTATGGGGCAGTGGGAAAAATTAGGGCTAGGAGTGTTAGTAGGTGGGAAATTGAACAAGTCAGATTTGCGAACGATCATGCTTTAGTTGGTCAATCAGCCAAGGGATTTCAGAAATTGCTGAGGGCACAATCGAACCAGTATGATAAGTACGAAACAAACGATACGGAATGAAAAGAAATTAAAAGAAAACGAAGGTAATGTTCTTTTCACAACATAGATAAAAATTAATGTTGGAGGGTATAAATGTGAGCAGGTATAAATGTTAGCTTTCCATGAAGTGTTTTAGACGAAGGTTGGTAATGTGGTAAAGATTTTAGAAGGAGAATTACATTAGGTAAATAAGCTTTTATAAAGAGAAGTGAATTGATGAAAAGTCCTTAGGTAAAGATACAAGGAACAGATTAGTGAAGATACTGATACCTATGGAGGATGATTTTGTATAGCTAGGAAACTTGGTCGTTGTGGCAAGAGGACAAGCATACCTAGGTTGGAGGATTTTGAGATGTGAGTGTGGAAAAGGATGATAAAAGTTAAATGGACGGAAAGGAGAACGAACGAAGAAAATCTGAGCAAGTAGGGGAAGAGAGAAAGCTATTGAGAGAAATCTAAAGAAAGGAGGAAAATTGGATGCTGGGAGCATTGTGGATTATTGAGCAATGGATTATTGAAGAATGTGGTAGAGTGTAGAATATTGGGTGAGCGAGACAGAGAGAGGAAAAGTATAGGCATGTTGAACGGAATGAAGGGAGTCAGAAAGTATGCAGAAAGGAAGAATGGGTGATTTTAGTGTTGATTTTTACGATTTCAGTGTCATTTAAGAAGTGTAGCTTGGTGCTTATCAAAAGGTGCTTATCAAAAACCTAGCCTAAGCAGTAGCCTAGGTACCACAAAAAATCTCATGATTGCCAGTAATTTTTTGTCTAGATGTCTATGTAAACATTACACTGGTTATAACATGAGCACACGTTCATGTTGTAACCTTTTATTTCAGAAACACTAATAATTAATAAGAATTGTAATTTTTCCATTTGGTTACTCCTTGTATTTAATCTTGTTGCCAATAGCGTCTCAAATTAAGCAACTAAAAGAGGAGATATTGAAGAAAGCTATGCATGTTGTCTTCGTATTCGGGATTATCTGAATAATGTTGTAAATGTCGTCCAGAAAAGATAATTACCCATTCCGAGGGCCAAGGAACTATCCAATGATATTAGAAGACTAGCACTCGCTTGTTTAAAGACTGGATAGCTGTAAAACAATCTGTGATGAAACAAAGTTAAAGAAACAGCATGGCAAGGATGTACCATTTCTTTTGTATTTTCAATGTCTTTATCGAAAAGACATCGTTTGAGAAAAATTAAAGGACATTTAAGAAACCACCGTGTGGAGGTAGATTTCAGAGCCCCCATAAAGAACGAAATCATGTTCCGTTTGATCTACGACACAGCAATAGTAGGTGAGGAAGGAAGGTTTTTGGAGAGATTATTTTGAGAGGAGGATGAAAATTATGCAACACGGGGATAAAAAAATTAAGGAAAGCATGTGGCAGGGAATATTTCCGATGCATTTTAAAATTAACTTTTTCCAAAACATTGCTCAAAGCGTGCACATAACTTCAAACTACAGATATGCGCAACGCAAACATTACGAGAACTGAATTAATTCTCCGAGGTCGGAGCACCAAAAAACTAATAAATCTCCAAATCCCTATTCCATGAACTAAAATAAGCTCATATTCCGGAGTATTTTCAACGCACTACCTTCTTTCGGCTTTATTGCGATTTTATCCAGGAACAGCTGTCATTTTATTAGGCACTGAAGATATACTGCGCCGTTCGGTATATTACTCCAGTTGTGAAGTGAGTAAACCGAAAATTTCCGTTAACCAACATGATCCTCTCCAAATTTATGATTCGATGAGCGCGAAAAATCCCTCTCCTTTCTTCGGCTGTAAACGTTTACTCATCACGATACTTTTCCCTTTATTCGTTTCCAGCAAAAATGTAACCATTGTTACTAAATGGCGCACCTCATGACCTTTGGCCTAAGGAGCAGATCGGCATCCACGGTACAAATGAGACAACAATGGATGCAATTTCACTCGATACCGATTTGAAAAAAAAATCCGTAATAGGGATTCTCTTCTCGCACCCTCGTCCCTCGGTACAATGAGACCAACAATCTCCAAAAGCGATGACACTCCGAGTAAGAGAGAGAACATTTCCATCGGGTGAATTTAAGGCTGATAGTCTGACATAAATCCATTTGAAAGATTTCATTTTTTTTACCAAACGATGGGATATAATGCGGAGTTCGGTAAATCCATGTCTATTTGTTCATGCACCCAAAAGATAGATAATACCTACATCTATTCCCAAATGCAAAATATATTCGGGTTGAATTGTTTTATCCGGGATCTTTTGTATCAACAGTGCGACATAACAGCATAAACCCGTTTCGAAACGAACGATACCTTGTGATCCCAAAAAAAAAATAAAAAAAGCTTCAAAGATCGATGGCATTGATGGAGGTTTAAGCTCGATATTTTTTTATCTCATATTCCGCAGAGGACGTTTCCAGTCCATCTGCATTTCTTTTTGAAAAATGACGTGAATGAAGTATCCATCTTTTCCATGGGAAATGGATATCAGATATGGCAACTCGGTTCGCAAGTTAATGCAAAACTTAATGGATCCGTTTCTTCGTGTGAGTAGCACAGTAGCCATTCGATGAACGAAGAGAACTCGGGCGCAAAAAGTTTCAGCATATTTCGCGCGTCTTAGTTCCCACATTCAATTTTTTTAGCAACTTGCACCGTACAGACTAGCCACCATTACAATTTTTGTAATGACCTAAAAGACCGCAGGCATGACACGCCTCCAAAAATGATCAATATGTACCCTAGGTGTGTTGTTAATAATTGCAGTTTAATCTGATGCGAATTATTAATCAACAAAGCCTTGTAATTTTTCATTATGCTATTATTTGAATTTTAAATTTATAACTATTGTCTCTTCGTCCTTATCCGGCCGCACGTGAGTTACTTGGAATCGATACATCACGCTTGGCACTTCATCGGATTTCTCCGAGCCGTGTTTAAGCAACACCCATGTCCGAGGTAAGACTCCGAACTATCCCAGATTCAGACCTTTGACCAGGAAGGCGGATGCATTTCCCATCCGAATAACGCGGCCGATAGGTATGTAATTCTAATGATTCATTGAACGAAATGCAGCCATGCGAATAACTTGGGAAATTGGTGCAAACACGCAAGTAAACAGTTATTTAAAAACCCAAACAAACTAAAAAAATGAGTCCATAGTCATACTATAAACAAATAGTTTTCGAAAGAATTCGCGCCCTTCGTTTTTGGAACAGGAGATCCAAGCAATGGAACGAAATGATTATTCCGCCACGTGACTTAGT
>LYUA01000063.1:455080-465931 GCA_002093875.1 Calopteryx splendens | reverse complement strand
CTTAGTACAGGGTGAGCTCTATCCTCGCCTACCAAACCGACCTTCGGGTTGATTAATGTGATTTATATGTACAATAGAGAGATCCGCATAAACTGAAAATAAGTTCGTTCCGAACTTCTATTAGGTAATACAAATATATTTAGTAAAAATGTTGTCTCCAAAAAGAGTGTAATCTCATCAAATCTCCATGTTTATACCATGTGCAATATGCATACTAATTAGGTAGGAGAGATTTTCTATGAATAGAAACTCACTACCTGTCATTTTATTACAGTAGATAGTTCCATGGGGGAAAGATACGGTACTTCCAAAAGTCAATGGGAGAATAGTTATTTCTGTTTAGTACTTAACCACAACTTTCATAAGTCAAATTTACAAGAGAATAATGTATATAAGGTTCATACAACGACATAATTCATTACCGATATTGAAAGGGGATGATAAAAAAATATAAAAAACCCTATCAAAGAGTGAGGATAGAAAATGTATTACAGAAGTTGTACTGGATTAAAAATGATGGTCTATTGAACAATTGGAGCCAAAAGTTCTCTTAAAATATTCTTTGGTACGATTTTGTGTGAACTAATGTTTGAACTAAACTAATACCAATTGTTATCAATTCATTAAGTTCATTTTAAATTATCTTTATTATCATGTATTATATAAGAAACTAGTAGTCATATATTTTTCTCTAAATTTTAACGCTGAAGTTCTACTTTGTAAGCTCAGGTGAAACATTTTTAAAATTCGAATTTATGTAGTACTGAATATATCAAGAATCAACACGATGTATTTATCGTGTTTCACCTCCATAGAAATAAAAATATATAAAATAACTATTTGCAAGATATGCGCCTCAAAAAATTAAAGACGATACATTTATAGAACAAGATATTACTTCAATTTTGGTTTAACATCTGTCTTGACTGTATTTCACAATGCAAATCTATGATTAATGCTTTAGACAGAGATATTAGGACAAAACCATAGGTTCATATTATAATATATAAGCTTTCAAAAATGTTGAAAGAGGACTTCTTATACTAGTGTATGCGACTTTCATTTTCGAGTAATAATGTAAAATTTGAAAATTTAAGCGCATCTAATAAAATGTATTAATGTAACTTGCAAGGAAAAGAAACCTAGTCACCTAACTCTTGGAACATGGGGATATATCATTAATGTTTCCGTTCATATTTATAACGTTACGAAATTCCCTCAGGTACTGGAACGCCTCTAAACCAAAGAGCACCGTCACTATCACCTTGACTCGCCGAAAAACTCGTTATAAAAACGGAGAAGTTAGAAAATATGCATGAAAGCTAATACAGACGCGGAATATCTAAATCAATGCTAGGAATTAGATGGCTCTTGGGTCGTGCCTTATGTTCGAACCTAAAAGTTAGAGCGATCTTAATTTTTCATACTAAAGTAAAGTT
Organism: Calopteryx splendens; assembly: GCA_002093875.1. Lineage (NCBI taxonomy): Eukaryota > Metazoa > Arthropoda > Insecta > Odonata > Calopterygidae > Calopteryx > Calopteryx splendens. The sequence goes on along the minus strand of LYUA01000063.1, from coordinate 464,492 downwards.
CACGCAATATTCATCTCAGTCCCGCACAGCGAGGTCGGGGGTGATCTCCATTTTCCTCTCCCTGGAAGGAAACTCTATCCCTCCTCCTAGCTCTACGGTGGAAACGAGCGGCACGAAACTCGGCCAAGGCGATCACTCTACAAATCTCCTCAGTAGGCATGCCTTCTCACATATACAGGCCGGAGAAAAACACCCAGCATACATTAAGTGTCCTCGTCCCTATGCACCCTTATCCTCCTCCTCTCTCTTCCTTCGGACCCATCTTCCCACTCACCAGCTCTTCGCATACGGACGCTAGAGAGAGGAGCCTCTTTTTCCCCGGTTGCCCCTCATTCCTTCCTGCCCCATATTACGTTTTTACCTGGTACACGCCGAGGCGCGAGCTTCCCCATGAAACTTTAAAAGCGCCCGCATTCATTCCGCCGCGGGGGGTAGGGAGCCACCGGAGTTAATCCGTGCTCTTCGGGCGCTATTTCTCGATTCTCACACTCTTGCGCGACCGAAACCTTCTTGCGATTGCCGGCCAATGCTTACAGCCTTGCCCACCCATCAAGCAAACTCTTTGACGCCCTCCTCGCTACGAGTAAAGGCTACCAATTTTCGCCTCAGGGAGTAGGTAAGTACGTGTTGGCCGATGGTCTCTGCAGAGGATCAATCGATCGAGAAAGCCATGCATGCCTAAATCGAATCGCCTACCGGGAAGCTAATTAAAATAAACGTTCACGCAACATCAAAATTTACCTTCATCGCCGGTAAGGGATGCAAGAAAACGCATCCAAATTTGCATCTGCGTCCTGATTGCTGGATGAAATGGAAAAATATTGCAAGTTAAAACTTACTACCCTTTTCGATCCTCTCTGATAAATTGGAACGCACTGATCCGGGTGAGATCTCGACGATTCTTTCCATTCCGTCCAGGAGTCAATGGGCCATGAGAGATGAATGTACAATACAATACCCGAGAACCCCGATAGGTATTCATCACATAAAAATTACTGATAAAGAGCAATCCTTGCTCGAACTGCCTTTGGGTATATATAAATTGCAAGAAACCATTAGAAAATTACTAAAATGAACACCCGGCTTGCGATTTTACGAAAATAAATTAGGACAGAGTAACAGGCCCATTATACCTTCAGAATTGGCGTAAGCTGATTCATCGTCCTTCTGTTCCCTCAAAAGTAAACCTATTTCCAATTCGAATTACAATTTACCCTTGGTTGAATGAGCACACAGTACAAGGCTATTCCAGGCAGATGGATCAAAGATTTAACATCCAACACACGCAAGGGAAAAATGAAGACCCGCGTTTCGCAGAGTACACCTGCAGCTGATGAATAAATAAAAAGCGATACAACCCAAATTATTAAGAAAATGGTAATAGATCCCCTTAGTTCTATTACTGAGATTTCAACAAAAATCAATCTAGGCTTATGTAGAGTAATGCCTACTCTAATGTTCGTTGGCTCCTCTCCTTCAGCAGAAGCGAAAAAGAAAACATCACTGTTGACTTCATGAATTTGGCTAGACCTTAAAAAGAAATGGCTTCGGCATAAAGAGATGCTAAAAAATGTCTAGTGAATATTTTGTAGCGAGTCAAATTACAAAAGTGTTGCGATCAAATCCCCAGACAGGTTATAAATGCCTTAATTTTTAATAAAGAATGCAGAAATTCATAGCATTAAATCTTAGCGATAGAAAAACTAAGGTTCTTATCTAATACAAATATCTAATAGCACTTTACAAATAGTATACTTATATATGAGAGGCCTTTGAGATATGCGTATGGAGACGAATGAAGAAAATTAAATTCGACAGATGACAAATGACGAGTTTTTAAATATGGTGGAAGAAGAGAGGAGGATAATACACGACATCCGAAGAAGACAGAAAAGGTGGGTGGAGGAAATATTATTAGGTAATGGGATGCTGAATGCCGTAATAGAATCGGAGAGCGTTAAGTAAGCGAGGAAGAGGATGGAAGAGAATAGGTAAGCTTTTTAGACGAATTGTAGGCAGGTATAAAGTGCGAAGAACTGATGGGAGAATCATTTTGAACAATAAAGAAGAGGTCCGCGCGAAACGTATACACATGATAACCGTCCCAAACCCAATTTTAGTAAGAAAATTACTTTTAAAGATAGTATTTATAGACACAAATAACCAGTACATAACAACGAAGCCATTTTCTTTTGGTTTTTGGGTAAATAAATTCTGTCCAACGAGTGAAATCCCATTTCCACTTAATAAATTAAATTGAAGTTAGAGTAAATGGAAGTACTCACTTTACACGCGAATTATGGTCTGTGGGAGAATATTTTTTTACTGACAGTTGGAAATAACAATCTTTTCCTCGAACAATTCAAAACTATCAAATGGGTAAATGGAAAAGTCCTAAATAAAGCTGACCATCATCGACAGCGATGGCAGCATCGCCATCGCTGGACTGTGTAACTAACCATTCCACCCCTGGAATACCTACCTCGAGAAATAGGAAGGCATAGCACGAGAGAGAGAGAAAAAGATGAGGGAATAAATACGTCCAGTGGAAAAAATAAAAAGGCAAAAGGCGGTGAGTAAAAACGAGATGGAATGACATAAGGTAGATGAAAAGGGGGGAAATTGGTAAAAGAGGGTGGGGAAGAAGAAACAGGCATGAACCATAGACTTTGCGAGGGGAGGAAAGCGAACGAATACGGCCGCACGGAATTGTGGGAAGGGTAACGAAAAACCCTTGTTATAGGGGAGGAAAAGAGAAATAAATCGAGAGGAAAAAAACTGGATTGTGACGGTGAAACTGGAGTATAAAGAGTAATGGGAAGAAAATGATGGGTTGGACTTAAAGAGAGTTCCACCCGAGGGTGAAGGAAGGTTTTTGGTCGGGTGGTATTGGGGGTGGTTTGAGAGCGGGGAGGGGGGGATAGGATAAAAAGGGGTTAGATAGCGGACGGCAAAGTGGGCCGTAGGGTGTTATGAGAATGGGGTCGAAAAGAGGGTAGAGGAGGAAGGGGGTAGTGTTGGATGAGAAAAGTGAGGGAGGAGGAGCGTAGGTACATTTGAAGAGAGCGTTTGGAAACGGAGAGAATGTACCTGCTAGGGTCGTTTGAGGTAGACTCGAGAGTTGGAGAGGCATAAGGAGGATAGAACATCAGTATCCACCCTTTTAATTTTTACTGCCACCATAAAATGCGTACCTGAAGCATACTAGTACCCCCAGACGAGTGGTAAAAATGTAAATTTGCGGCTCATAAATATTTTTCCTAACTGAACAATTATGTTTTCTCTATGAATAGCTCACAGGAATCGCAGAAATATTTAACAGCTACCATACGATAAAGGAATTATTCAACAGCGTTTCTGTCGTCAGACCAATTTTACACGCATCATATCTACCTGCACTCGTGGTGGCATCATTTTTCCGGAGGACATCATATGAGAATAGTAATGATGCTAAAACGCCGGAACATCACATACTTAAGCAAAAATATATTTCTACTCGGGATAATCTAGTTTTTACCATTTTTTATAACAATACAACCGTACCTCATTTTAAAATTCAGTAGTGTTATGAAGAATAGGTATATAGATTTGATAACATGTTCTTCCCTCTTAGGGTATGAATAGTATATGAAAACATTCGGGAGGGCGGTTCTCTTTATTCCTAGAGTCAGTTGAATTCCAAATTTATCTGTGAACTTTCCAACTCTCATAAATTTTTTGAACCATTTCTCATTCCTAATTTCTCCTTAAAAAGAATTCATTACAATATAACACTGGAATCTTATTCACTTATTATGATGATTACATTGTGCTTATATAACATTGGGTCAATTTTCAAATTAAATGGCCTAATTCCTCCAAAACTTTGATTTTGTATTAACTCTTAATCTCCTTTGGCAAATTTAACCAAGCAATTACTTCGCAGATTTTGACCACTTCCTTTTAAGTTTATCAAGTAAAAACATAAAATGTCATGATAATTCACTTTAAAAACTATAAACTATGCGGTTCATTTGGTGACATCTATTTAACTCAGCCTAAGCCGATGGAGTTTGAATAAATCAAAAGAAAAAACAAATTCCTTTTCTGTTAGACATGTCCGCATTTGGAAACCAACACAGAAAAATTTTCAGGTCTTAATAGTACCCTGATACTAGGGGAGTAACCGCAGAGATGAAGAGGGAGATACCTTGAATACATTTTTCTATACCTAGTCAGTCAAGGTCAGAATCTAAGTGCTTGAATACCTAGGTTTATGACCTGGAAGTACCCGACCGATCGATCTGGTCATTGGTCACAGACCCCCGGGTTTCATTTATCGCAGCAGGAAACTTACATCCTACTATCCGGGACAAATGGAATACATGCAAGCTTGAGAGGCAGAAACAAGAATAAGGCAATGAGCCCTCGATCTTGTCCTGGGATTCTCTGTCAACCTATAACGGATTGAAACTGCTAATAAGACCACCGGTAGGGTTTTCTATTACCCTGCTCTGAGAAAGGAACGGGATAGATAACGAGGACGTAAGTCGAAGAAGGAAAATATCCGTTGGAGAAAGAGAAATTGGAGAAGGGAGAATAAAGGGACATTCCCTACAGAGTGACTTCATTATAGAGCAAGAAATTACGCTGCCACAAATAGTATGCCCAAGCCACTTCACAGACATAAACCATCTCTGCGTGACAATAGGAAATAAAACAGGGCAGATAATCACTATTAGAATCAGAATGTTAATTAGTCCTCAGTTTGCTAATTAAAAAATATTCTAGCTGAAAAAATATCCATCGTATGTTAGCCAACGATTAAATAGTTATCACTCCTAGCCACCACACCCCCTAGCATAAGGGATAAAATCATATCCTATGATTGATGAAGGGTATCTATTTTTATTTCGCACGGAACTGAAAAAACTACGAGTCTTTTTGAGGTTGCTTCATATTAGTCTCCAAGCCACCAAGAACCCACACCTTGATCATGGAGAAGTCATTTTGGCTCTAAATTGCTCCGATGGCTTTAGTAATTTCTTACCGTAAACAGTCGATGAAATAACACCACAGGGATACTACATCTACATCTCAACCTTCAAGCCGCCGAGAGGGCTGCCTTACGGATTGCTCTTTTTATTTATTTCCGAATTAGTTAATTTACTCAATAAAACTATAAATTCAATCAATTCACAACTACTACTATTCTGTTTAACTACACGACATTAATTATCAGAGAAAAATGACTAGTAACTAGCATATGAATAAAAAACGAAAATATGTATTAAAACATTCGGCACTGGATTGAAAAGGTTTAAGATAGAACAAAAAAATGGGTACGCACTAATTTCAAACAAACTTTTCGAACGGGCATCGTGTTTTTTTTCCTGGTGAACTGAAAGTTGCATAGCTGAGTGATGGTTCGGTGGATAGGAAAGGCAATAAAGAGGATCAGGAAGAAGAGGAGGAAAAGGCTCTGTAGACGCAAGAAGAATGGAGAATCCCTCAAGACGGAAACGTGATCCGATCACCATCGATCTTCCAACATTAGCCATTCCCCCAACCCTGTCCCAACTTTTTTTTTTTAACTGATATCAGACCGATAGCCAACCCCTTGAGAAGAGTGCTGTCGGCGAAGGGTCGCGAATGTGCTGACAAATGGTCCAGAAGGGTAGTTTACTCGAGCGGTGCGGGCGTTGACGGCCATTGGGGGAGGAGGAGGCTTTTTTTTAAAGGGGTTGGTGGGATATGACGAACGAAAGGGGGGTTTTCACGCGGGTGGGTTGTGGAGTGGTACGGGGAGGAGGAGTGGGAGGGCAAGGAGACTCCCCCGAACGTGCCCTCGCGACACACGTGCTTCCGTTCCCACGATGACGCACATTATAGCTCCGTGGCTGGCCCTTTAATTTTCCTCTCTTTGAGCCACCCTCCTAGACTCCCCTAGCCCTCGAGCACCCCCTTCCCCACTCTGCAACACACCTCTCACTCACCCACTGCCCAACGCCATGCTGAGCGGTGGAGGTCTGACATTACATCGAAAACAGAGTGCGAGCTCCCTCCATGCGGTGGGTGGGAAGACATCGCTTCGCTCTCATCTGCTCTAGAACTGAACGCTTGAATGCCTTGATGTATACGGACTTTTTATTTGCATCCCGGAGGGAAGGAAAATGAATGCTAAACCACTTTCCGGGAAGATGGGGAACTTTTTCGTGGAGAAATGAAGCATGGGTGGCTACATTTTCTCCCATGAATATTTTGAGGTGCACCACATTTTCCATATACAAAGAATTAAAAACTGCTTCGGTGCTCGGTCGGCATTGTTCTAAGGTTCTATTACTGTTGTATTTTTAGTAAGAGAGCTCTTTTTAAAGGGAGTATGGATGTGATCATTACGGTGAAATAAAAATAATTGTCTATCGTATCTGAAGTTAAAAGCATGAATAAGAAATGGGAAGGGGGTTCGCATCGACAGTAATTTTTGGTTAACGTAACATCACGCATTACTCTCATTTCAATTGCCGTGCTTTTTTACACTTAGAGCCATTAACAGTAAGTTCTTCTTTGAAAATATTCTTGCAGTGGCGATTTAAAGGCTCTGAAGTCGTTCCACAAAATAAAATCATTTCTTGAACAATACGACATTCATACTAGAGCAGCTAATCGAACCCGCGACCTCCGGATTAGCCATCGAGAGTGTTTCTCATTGGGAAATCCAAGAGGAAGTTAGCTTGGTTTTATTAAAATTCGTGAATGCTACATGAAAATTCTTTTATTAATAAATATTATCAATATTCCAGTCATCAAGCCCACCTAAAATTTGCATTTGCATCCACTGAGAAACAAATTTATATTGCTAACTTAAATCTGGGGTCTGTGTTCTGTGTACAACGTGATCGGTGTAACAACTAATGGGACTTCATTTTGACTGAAATATTCCGAATTTATATTTTAAAACGTTATAATTTTATAATGCATGTGAACTTCGAATTCATAAAAGACTAACCTCCATTTTTTTTGTTCACAACGATGGAGTGCACGATGCAATCAAGACGAGGAAATTTAACTGATGTCGTATTTATAGAAAGAAAAGGCTACTTTCTCATATTAAATAATGAAAATAATGCTAAAGCAAATTAAACTGTTGTTTTCAGCATGCATAGAACTGATTACGAACGCATATTAAAATGCAACTGTAAAAACCGTTTAGGCACCCAATCTAGTCTTGGTTGTTATTCCGCTTTTAACATTTACTATTTTCCCCCTTCTTTCTTCAGATGATAAACTTCCGATTTGATTCTAAGCCTGATCGCCTGGCCCCTGATTTAAATCCAGGTTATATTTTTGAACACCCTCATAAAATACCATGTCGTGTGATTTTGTTTCCCATTACTTCCAGAGAAACCACATGCAACTCAGAGAAATGATCTGGCCCCCTTACCCCGATGCGCGAGTTTCACCCAACGTAGTGATGATTGCTAAGTGAAAACCTCACTCATAACACCAATTTTTGAATTGATCCCCTACTCCGTGAATTGCTCTTGCCGGCGATGTAACACGTTAGTGCTTACTCACGCAGTTGTCACTGAACTGTTTGCCATGCATTCTTTCCGGGTTCGATATGTTTATGAAGCGCGTGAGCATTTGGGGGTGAAACTATACTTTCACGGCAACCATAAAATCCCAAGATTTCCAGCAACGCAGTCAATCACGGCTATTAGAGTCTGCTGAAAACAGATTTTTCCCGCCATCATCCAACAAGCTATCAGTATTCGGTTAACCAGCGTGGTTACAACTGGTGTCAAAGCAGGAAGCGTATAGGGGCATTTAATGACCGAATTCTTCAATTTCTAATACCTATCCCTATCGAAACCTAATAGGATGCTGAGAATCTGATGGTGGAGATAAAGTAGGACATTCCATGAATTTTCATTTATGACTAATATTGAAATACCAAACAATAACAGGCCTTTCTATCCCTTTTACTAAGGAAACACTATACATTTACGAATTTGAAATGTTGGCTACTACTTGGCATTTGTAATCACCTATTGTCAGGTAGTTTATCTAAGTAAATATAATAACACAACGGTGAATAGGTAATGCATCTTCAGAATGTTGGTTAAAACAAAGTAATTCTTGGGGCGCGAAGCAAAACGCATATACAGTGCTATTTTTCTGGGATGTGCATTTTTGATGGGATACTAGCCATCCTGTACCGGTAACCGGTAGGTGTACGAAACTTCTTTTTCATGTGTTAACCTGTCTCGTTTGGCGAAAACCCATCCAAAAGAATATTGTGAAAATGTTATAGTTTTACCGTTAAACGAGAAGAAAACGCTTTTGGAGTTTCGCTCACTTAGTTTTTCCTTCATTCTCACTAACAGGTTATAAACACCTCATATGTGCGTTCCGGTACCCACGCCGGTGATGTTTCGGAGCGATGATTACTTAGTCCTCGTAAAACCAAAAGAACTAAGCTTCAATCATCTCCGGAAGTGCCTTTGCACGAACATTTTTACCTTCTGCATGCAAATGAGGTAACTGAAGGGTAAAAGCGGGGATGACTGAATGAAACCATAAACGAGGGCTCGAGCTTCGTCTTCCGGATCGAAGACGGACTTCAAGACCTAGCTATCGCTGTTTTCCAGCCAGGTACGTTTCGGAGCGGTGTTTCGAAGTGGCGGCGTACACATACTTTTTAGCACCTGCATGAATTAAACGAAACCATAAGGAAGCAGGAGGAGCAAACTAAAAAATATCCTTCCTCGTGATAACATGGAGGAATCGAAAGAGCCACTACGCCCTCATATTTTCCTCAACTAAAAATGACAAAATTAAAAATCCGAAAATTGGCACATATAATGCCTCAAAATTCGACACATGGGTAGCGGACAATGGGTAAAAGCGACGCATGGGTAGCGAGTCCCGTATAAATGGCAGGATGAAAGAGGCAAAGGGAAATGGGTTTAGATGGAAACTGGAAGGAAGTAGCAAAGTACAGAGGAAGATGGAATCAGCAATTGAGGTCGGCGGTGATTTTGATCGCCGTTTAATCTTAAAATGAAATGGCAATATGACAGATGAACCACATAAATTCAACTTGTCGTAGTAACTCGATGCTTTTAGTTCTCTTAAAGTCGTTTAAAATATAAATTGTACATAGTGACGCTCATTAAACCATTTGCATGCAAATGAGGTAACTAGCGGGTAAAAGCGGGTAAAAGCGGGGATGACTGAATGATCGAAAGCTGACCGTAAATTCTGTAGCAAGAGAACAGACTGAAATTATTTCAGGAGATAAAAACGAGTTCTCAAATAGATTTTAGTTTTTGGTGTCACTAATTTGAACCATTTTACGTTGATTAAAAATTTTTGGATTGGTAATCTACCGGTTAAGGTAGGTCTCTGATGGACACACTCCTAAAGA
>LYUA01000063.1:375088-391418 GCA_002093875.1 Calopteryx splendens | reverse complement strand
GTCCTAGAAAATGGACCCACGCGGAAGAAATCCCGGAAGACTTGGATCTTCTATCAAACGCTGACTTTGTTTCCCGGAAGAGTGGGTCTCGAAGCCGTTGGAAGCTACGCTGCACATCATAACCTTCACTAATTTCTTGGCGTATCTGCTTGGTGTCCATAAAATACATGTCTTCCTCGTAAATACTCACCTTTCACCAGCATCCTTCCTAGCATGCCCTATTCCACGAAAGGGGATTCACGAAAGTTTCCACCAGCTCCAATTTATGATATTCCATTTTGGCATTTAACCTAACCTTCCAATTACTAGGGAATCTCATCTCACTTTGGCTGCATCGTAATTTAACCCCACTACACGTCTCTCACACTGATTCTATAATTCAATCAAAAATCTGAAAATTCTTATCTCAACGGCTAAGCTTAATCATCTACGAATCTGACTAACATAATCACTTCCCTACCAATACTAACTGCTATTTCCAAACCATTACATAGTCTTTTTTTCCTTATTCTCTTAGTCTACAAAAATATCATAAACCTCCTAGGATGGCGATAACAAAAACTATTTCCGAACTCCCCGATTCCCCAAACCCTTTCCATATTGATTTGTTACCCACATTTATACTTTATGAGTACAGGTTTCAAATATGACTATTTCAGCAGTTTACTCCTATCATCTAATGTGAAAATTCCACTCACTAATTATATAATACTATTAAAGTTGTGAATATATAAAACGCTGTGTAATTTAATTAAAAATGTTATGATAGTTTACTGTAATTATATGCATTTGAAATTAATAATAATGTAATTTATTTTTTTTGGAATAAGGGAACGCTAAAAAAATTAACGCAATTGTTCAATGTTTTCGACCACGTGTCATCAGCAGTATAAACGAATCTCTAAAATTCACTAAAAAAGTAGATCAATTTACGATTAATTATCACAATAATGATCTATATAATTAAAAAAAATGTTTTCAGATAGTGAAATAGGAACAAATTCCACTATTAGCAATCAGCAAAATATATCGGAAATACGAGCAATATGACTTCCCCCTTGTATATTTATTATGCAGAACAAGATTTAACCTCAGAAAAGGCCCAGTCCTTCACCACAGTAAAACAGTCCCTGGATGCAGGTTTCTAAAAAAAGGGTAAATCCAACCGAGGCAACGGAATTACACATATCGTAAAAAAAGAATGCAGCTCCAAACCTGGGCTCTTTTCCAACAGATATATCCTGTTTCTTATGCGACCCACGCGACTTTCCGCTAGGTTACATAAGACGCAGTCACCGCTGCAAAAGCGCTGCACTTGACAGACACATTCCAGAACATTAACGTAGGTTGCAATGAAATTTTCAAGATTCCACACTCAGAAAACCGCTGCCACAGCGTGACGAAGGGCAAAACTCCCCTCAGTCCGCCCTAAGATAACGTTTTATGCAGGAAAGAGGGTGGTAAAGCAAATTAAGCATGCTAAGTCAGCCGTTTGTATGACAATTATGTCGGGATAAGACACTGGAGAAATTCCCTGGAAGTTACGGCAAATGATGAAATGCTTCTGTAAAAATGCAAATCTCTTAACAACATAACCGACAGAGATTTTAGAAATACATTTTTTTAACGCTCAACGATAGATTTAGACGATTTTGATATTTAATTAAATGTATGTTCGCAAAAGTTAAATACTTTCGTTGGAATTATAAATCTCCAATTTAAGGACGGAAAACTTTAGCGCAAATCAAGAAAAGCTCAATACAATCCCACTTGCAAAGGGAAGCTGATAATCACGGCGCTGATAGATATCACACGAGCAAAATTAAATATCTTATATTAAAGTCCTTAAAAGAGATGTACTACTCAAAATCAACATATTTATTCATGAATTTTTCCTCGAGCCAATCCAAGTGCACCCAATTGTTTAATGAATTAATGGCATACTTCGAAATAATTAATACTACACGATCTTTGAAGCCACAGCTTATCAATGGAGAGGCTACAACGGATGGAAAATAATAATCAGCCTAGGCAAAATATTCCTATCTTTAATTTGCTAGCACTGAATCTAAAGATAGCATCCCTCGTGATGAACTTCCAAATAAAATATACATCTCTATTCAAAGCATCAAAAATGTGTGACACCTGAAAGAATGACGTGGATCCATGAGACAAAGAGGTGGGAGGTACAAGCGCTGCAGCAAACATAAAACTAAAAAATACACTAAAAGACAACGACTGAATTTAGCCGATTAGAAAAAAACTGAGAACAAGGAATGACTAGGGAGAAAAATAAACCAACCGGGCAACCCTGGAATCACATTAACACAGTAAATTACTCTGCGCATGCTTGGGGACTAATGTCTTCCCAAAATGTGACTGCTGGAATAAAAATCTCCTGTGACCTGGTAAATTAGGTCTAGGATGGCTCCTTCCATAACTGAAAAAACGCCCGAAAATCTTCCTTTCCAGCATGTTTCAGCCCAGGAGAAAATTAATAATTTATGATCCCAAATTTGATCAAACCCGCGCTGTTAAAATGTAACTTTTTCTCTTGTGGCTCAAGTTGTTAAAGTCGAAAACCCACATTTGAAACCTTGCGTGAAAATTTAATCTAGAGATCTAAATAGTCGCAATCAGAACTTTTGTGAAATTTTCATTTTAAATAATATAGTAATCTGATCCCTTTTTAATGAGAGAATACCTTATTACAACGTAATACATCTGATCATAGTTTAAATACACCCATCAAACTCCGGATGATATAAAATATTTGGAATGACATACAAATTGTGCGGAAAAAATAAACTTCAAAAGCTGTAAATATAGGGACCACAGCTTCCAACCTGTGGGGACATGGAGCAGAGACATTATTTCATGCTAAAAAATGTCCATAAAACTTCTCAAACTAAGATCCGATTGGAGAAAACAGTAAGCTGATGATTTCGTAGAAATATTAATGAGACACAGCAAACCCGTGCGTCAATATAATTTAAATAATATGGTATAAAGGTATAATGTTGATCGCTCAATCCCAATAGAAAAATGACTCTTTCCCTATCAATTTTTCGATATCAATTGGACTATTTTTTATTTCTTATAAAATGGAAGAGGAACAAATAATCTCTAATTTTGTAAATATTTAAGTGATATGTGTTAGAAATTTATCATACACCAAAGAAGTTAATAAATTTTTCTTTGAAAAACTTACGGTAACATGCAAAGGCTTAACATCTAAATTAAATATGAAGCAGTTTCTGGAAAAACTTGAGGGATATATTTCACATTAGGAGGGTTTGATGAAATACGAACTTGGAAATTTCCAAGCATAAGATTATATTCCACGAGCATGGTTTTACACGTAAAGTCAAATCATCAGCACATAAAAAAACTTGACACAGCGATAAAAGATACAACTATAACTATAAATTACGTTAAAAAAATTTAGAAAAAATAGCTGAAATATAATTTAATTCATTTTCTACTTTTTTAACTAAATTCTCTCCAATCAAGGTTAAGGTTGAATGATGAAAAGATGAATTATTGGCAATTAAGCTTGTTGATGAAAAGTTCTAAAGCCAATACGTTGGTTATAGAAGACAGGTCCTATTTTGGTCAGCGAGATGATCATTGACGGAGAGCCGGTGTGGAAAGTGAATAACCTGACTGCAAGTGTAAATATGATGGCCAGGCGAAAGAAAAATGAGTGTCAGAATGAATGAGCAATTAAAATCATTTTATCAGTGTGGAAAGAAGCCTTTATTTGGTAAATACTTAATTGAAATGACACTACATTGAAATCACAATACATAGCCAAAAATTATCTATCTGAGAAAAAACTGACTTAGCAATTAATTCTAGAAAATCATTTAAACTTGAGTTCAAAGCAAAGGCCTAAAAGTATCAACACTCTCACATTAATTAATAATACTTAGAACAATATTTTTCCGCCTAAATTGTAAACATGTACTTATTACGCATCGGCAATGTACATAATCATAACACCAAAAGAAGGTGAAAGTAATGCTATGAAAACCGCTTAGAAAATTTTTTAGTTAAAATATAAAAATTAATCGGGATACAGAGAAATTAATTATTATTAATATTATTAATCTACCGGTTAAGTAGGTTTCTGATGGACATACCATCATACAATAATCCTTTCTTCATTTCCGCATACCTAGAAAGACGGAGGGAAGTAAGGTAGGTTGTACGGATTATAAAAGGAGGGACTCTTACCAAACATTCTACCCTCTATCACAGTCTTCAACGATCCGTCGCCACTCATTACCCTTAAAATGAAAGGAGAACCACAAATGATGTTTAAAATAAACTTCAACATTTTGCTATGGAAAATGTCAAATACTGATTGAATGGATAGCTACGCAACTAGATCTATATACTTTAAATACCAAATTATAATGGCATTTACCAATAGGAGTTTAGGTGTGGATTTTGGGAAGGTTTTAATCAGATTGTGTAATTCTATCTGTTTACTGTTAAAATTGGTGTGCCAATTTATCACGCACCTCAAAGAATAATATTTCTCTATCATCCCATTTCTTCCATTATTAATTCTTGGCCACATAATTGAAGTCTGCATTAGCAGTCGAGGTTCTCTATTCATTTTGGTAGTGAAAGGTTAAAAGAGAAATTAAAATTGTTCAATGACATCCCAGGAGTTACTACGTAGAAGAATTGGAAGTAAAAAATACTGAAAACTTGATTTGCGGTGGCTTTCCTAGTTTTCATCCCCTTTCTATATTTAAAAACAGCTGCAGGCTACTTCTTTTATTAATTGAGAAGTGAAAATAAACGCATTGATGCAATCAAAGTAATGGAGTTCTCTTTCTGCATAAACTCTTCCGTGGTCAGTCCAGCTCATAAGAATAATTAATTCATATTCCAGTGAACTCGTTACTAGTCGAAATTGAAACATTTCTGCTAATAAAAATTTCTTTCGAAAGATAGCAGGTCTCATCCAAAGTTCGGTAAGCTCGTTGATAATACATACGTCTGCGTTGCGAGATGAATCGAATAAAAAAATCATGATTGACACTAATTATTCACTTGGTTCAGTGCAAACAGAATCAGCACACTCAATACCTAATGACAAGGTCATTCCTATCATTCAAAGCAAATTTTGGTTCAACTGGAACTTATGAGACCTCACTAAAATTTCCACGTAAATTGTTTTTTTTACTGCTATCTGAGTAGAAGAGCATACTCTTGTCATTGTAAATGAAACCTTCCATTAGTGAAAAAAGAAGAGCTGAATTAAGTAAATACCTGCAGGTTAGCATTTGTGCATTCATTGAGCAGCGTGTATGATAGTCTTCCAAGATTACTATAATGAGGTCTGAGATAATGGCTGCAAGGTAAACCTTAACGTAAACTAATAGTCATTCCTCGTCCTCGACATGATCTCCTTTCCAAGAAAACGTCTTTCCCGTTGAGTATATTAAGGAAGATGGAAGATACACATTAACTTAATTTAGAGAAGCCCACTAACACTTCCAGATACTAACCACACCTCAATTCCCTTAATGTTTAAGGCACAGCTCCTAGTAAACTATTCACGTAATTCAAGCATCGTATTATCTCATTGCTTTGGTCCCCTGCTCCCTAAAGAGGTTCCAATCTCACAGCAGGATGACTTGCGTAAATTTAACGTACTCTCGCGCTACAAGAGGCACCGCTGAGAAGGCAATGCAAAACCCCCGCCGCTAGCGGCTACGCCTCGCTTGAAGTCCTCGTTACTCTGGTACACCATTTTACTCCCGTGAGTCGCGTTTTTTGATTTGAGAGAGATAAACATAGGGTATATCACAGACGTCAATATTCTTACAGAGTAATTAATAGACTCGTACTTTTACACGTCATTGTGGACTTCTGAAATACCTCATCACAATATTAACATTTTTTGTCCCAGACTATTTTATATTGCCACCTTTAATGGTCTCAAAAAAATCCCTCTACTCATTCCACCAACTTTAGTATTTCTAAACATTCTATTGAGGTGCTCAACATATTGCTGACTCTCAATATCCCCTCAACTAACTTTTTCAGTCCTCTTCGGAATATACCCACAAGGTTACACTTCTTCAGACGCCTTCCTTTCCATCTATATTAATTTTTTCTCAATCTCCTTACACATCGATCAGAAAACTTAAATCTTCGTTTATTCTCTTTTCTCAAAGAGCAATTCAGAATTGTACAACGCTACACTCCATATTAAACACGCTACAATATTTTCTTTGTGCCTCCACACATTTACCAGAATATGGAGTGGAAATAAGCAAAGAATACCATAGAGGATGGATAATAAATAAAAATTCAAATTGAAAGCGATTGGAACTTAGGAAATAAGTTTATTAATATAAAAAAGAAGTTTTCGAAACTTTAATATTAAAAGCTTCGGAGGTTTTTGAGCAGTTAGATTAGATAAGATGACATTTTGGCTGCAAATCCTCTCACTTCCTCCCCCGAAATCTCACATTTACCGTTAAAACTAGTGCTAAGTGGTAACTTTCCTGAGTTAAAGAAAGATATGTGGTCAGTGTTAACTTACAGAACTGGAATTGTAAAAGTCCGCTTTAATGACGAATTTAAATACTCATAAATATGGCCTTCACGCGTCCGGAATAGTAAACTCGTCCGCAGGGAAATTTCGCTGACCGGCCAGGTTTAGAAAAAAAAACTTTGAGGGAATCGATTTTGGAGTACGCCACGAAAAATCTCGGTCTCGTTGGTCGTCGTCAAAATCGTCAGCTGTAGGGATCCAAAGGAAGAAGAAGATGAGGAGGAGGGAAGAGGCATAACGCCAGGAGAAAGGAAAATACTCCGGTTGAAAGTGAAAAAGGAAAAGATGGGAGAAATGAACCGACGAGTTCAAACTTCCTCTCACTCATACCCCACATTCCCACTAGTCTTCCCTCAAAAGAGTCACACTCAGGGTCGGGCATGACGCTCGTTGCGGAACACATTCAGCATCCGAAAAGGGATCTGGAATCCTGAGGTTAGAGCCTGGAAATAAAACTGGGTGAACCACTATGCGGGCGGAGAGACGAATGTCCTTTACACCCACACACACACATAAATCTGAAATATTCCCTTCGATTGGATAAAAACGTCAGTCCCGTGCTCTCTCCAGCCACTATGTAGGTCAACCGATTGTGAAGGCGTCGATTCGGAGCGAATCCCACCGTCTCATCTGTATGGGCAACAATCGCTCGGGAAAAAAGACTTTTCTACTGGTAGGTATGCTGAGAAAGAAGTGGGTAAAAAATAAAGATTTGAAGGAGGAAGCAACGGGTAGGAATCCATTCCGACTCTTCTCCCTCCACTCGCACCCTCCCTTGTAAAAGTAAGTCCTTTTCTTCAGCGAGGAAAATACGAGAGGGAAATGATAAAAAATTTCCCACACACCCCCAAAAAACTTCCGTCTTGAATTGTAAGAAAGGGATGATAAAAATACAAGTCATCTTCTCGTGTTTCCGTAGAATGCCCCTCTTTCCAGTGACTCTCGTTGGACCAAATAAATAAGGATATGCGATCTCCAGTCCGCCATATATGTGCCAATGGCCGATCACCATATTCTAAATGACGAGCAAGATTATTTCAAGGGACTTTTGGGACTTAAGTTTCATCTATTTAATTTCCTCCTCTTATATCATCATTAATTATTTCCAACTTCATATAGTTCCTCTTGTCACCATAAAAAAAAAGAAAAGAATGATCTCTTATTACTTCGTGAAATTATTAAGTATAAAAGTAAATGTAATTCTCTTTCTATTCAGCGCGAAGGGCCTTTACGAATATTATACATTCCAAAGCATAGAATACATATTAGAAAAATTACAATGAGTTTCTCAAAAAGACTTTCTCTTTTCATTTAATCAATGAGGACTTTCTCTCTTCAATTTAATCAAACAATTCAATCAACCAGGCAACCATAAGCTTCTCTTCAATGTGCAATACATTGCTTTAACTAAAACATCACTATTTCAGAATAAAGACTTAAGTAAAAGGCATTGGAAATTACTTTTCTAATTTCTCAGAGTACAGTAAATAATTTCTATAAACTAAGACGTGAAAGTTACTGGATTGGATTTTCGGGAGTAGCTCAGTCCTATCCGTCCAGCCATTTGAAACTTCTCAATACAAGCTTTTTCGTTCCACTAATGATATCGACTATAGGCTTATGCTAATCATAACATTAGTCCGTATGGTTTTTATCTCTATATTAGTAGCACGATTAACGAAGAAATTCTATTGTTTCCATATCAGTATCATCCATGACTGTATGGTATATTTTATCTCTATAAAAACATAGTTATTTATGAATACACCGATGCCAAATTCTGCGTAAAATTTCATCATCCCTTCATGCTTGTCTCGAGTGTATTACGATATTTATCAAACAATGTGCGTAAATAATGATAGAATTTTAACGTCACCATTTACTCAAATCTAATAAATTAAATAGTAGAAGGTAGGTATATAAAACGTGATTTACCGATCAAATCACACACATAATTTATAATATTTTTATTAGGGTGAGGGATTTTTCTAGCCATGTTGAGTATATTTCTCAGGCGGTAGAAGAATGGACATAAACAGTCACTTTTGTCCCTTTTCTCGCACGTTGATGCCTTCTCATATTAAGACTTCATGCTGTGAAAATTTCCAGAATCTATCTCCATTAAGTATTACCTACGGATTAAAAGGTACACACTAATACTTATACGTACTCCCAAAACAAGTGCCAAACTACAACTTCAACTCACTCTCCTCCCCTTTCATTTCTATTTGATTATCCCTATGATGGAGGAAAATGCTGCCTTCTACCAGACCGGAACTTCACAACGGATGACATTATTTGGCCTATAAACTCGTTTATGAGCCTGGTCGTCCCCCTCCCCAATCCTCACTCCCAATCTCTTCGTCCATTGACCGTTTCCCCCGCAAGGCAGTTCGAATCACACTCGCACCTCAAATTCTCCGCTAGCTCGCCCCTAACGCAACCAGCCCTGACCCCATCGACTGCACTGAGAGTCGAAACCCAACCACTGCAATCCCCTCCTAGTGAATTTGCAGTCCCCATCTTCTCCCGTCTTAACCTCACTAGACCTCGAAACACTCTAAAACCTCTCACTTAGCCCATTCAAATGGGCCCCATGCAAAACCAATAATTGGCACTTCTATTAGTCGGTATACTTCGGGAAGTCTCCGGTGAGCAGACCAGAGCTTCCTTTAAAATAGAAATGATGACACATCGATTTGAAATGATGATTGTCAAAATATAATTTTGAAAGGCAGCTAAAAATGCTTCCTCAACTGTGACAATACACTTTTTTGAAGGCGAATTACGTGTTACGCACACATTTTACCGCAGTAGTGTGACAGTGCCGCTACACTAATATAATAAATAATTTGATAAATGAATATTATGGCCCTTATTTCTACATGCCTACCTTCGGTGATGGAAACTCCTGTGACGCATGGCGTTTTGTTTTCATAGTCAAAATAATTGATCTGACAATGAGCCAAATAATACCCCAAAATAGTTTACATACTTATGGAATTTTTCTCGTAAAGGAAAAAGTGAACAGATTTGAAGTAAGGAGAGTTGAATAGAACTTTGAAGCAAACCCAACTTTTGATGATGACGACGGAGGAAAGTTTCAGAGGATAAAAAAGAAGCGTGAAATCTGATTCATTTTAGTTTCGCATTTGGATGGTCAAGATTACTTCATGATTTAAAAATGTATTTTTCCTTTCGTCTCCAAGTCTCTCTTTAAATGGACCCTTCGAAGGTCGAGAGGAGAATAGTAACGAGGGTTTCAATGGAGGGCCTGCTCCATCTGGCGACCTCACCGCAGGCTGCGTCCCCCTCGTTCCCGCACTCCCCACCTAGAAACAAACGCCCTTCTGGTCACCGCTCCTCCAAACTGCCTGCGATTTTCCCCAACAACCGTCACGCAATGCGAGACCACCGGAACCCGCGGTAACCCCATTCGCCTACCTACCAGTCGATCTCCAAATGCCATTACCTGTACCTCGGATGAGCATTCTCCGCTCAGTCGCTTGATTGGCCAAGATTAAGAGGGATTCGACGCTAAGCGAAAGATGTCGCATCCTCCGCAGAAACTGTCAGTCAAAAACGCTTAAAAAATTAACAGCCATGTGTGTCTGAAATAGCTCTTGCCCGAAGATGCATAGGCACCTTCGCACGAGTTATTGGGCTTTATATATTATTTTTATTTTAATCTTATCTTCAACAATAGGTACCTGTTTCACAAAAAAAAAAATCTTGGCCATTATTCGTCATCTTAAAAGGTGATACTTACCTAAAAAGTGAAACAATATTTTATTTATTCTATTCTATTCTACACGATACTCCGCATGCCACCGCCAGGGTGTGTGGCAAGAGGGGGGCGGGTGTTGTGCCACTAGCCATTCCGCTTTTTTTATATCTTGTTAGGTTGTCTCGTTCCAGATAAGATTTATGTGGATAGAATGCACAATATCCCTGTAGATTATTAATGCTACTCCTGCTATAGCGTTTCAAATGTTTCGGTGATTAATTCCAACCTCATACCTCATCCATAATGAAAACATATTTTAAAATTGTGGGAGCTAAAATGTTGTTATTTTATTATAGATATCCCTAATCTCCACGAAGTCACGCCTGATACTATTAAGTTTACTCATACTTCATATATATAGCTGATTAATGATTGACCGTGGAATTATTATGTTACACAATTAGTCATATCTTAATCCTAAGATAATCAGATTCTGACTGTCCCAAACGTGCTTTTCAAAAATTAAATATACTACATTTTGGCTAAAGCCACCTTCAGAGACTTATCTTGGAATATTCCGTGAAAAAACTATTACTCTCGCTTATAATCTTATACTATTTTTTACTTAAATAATTTCTTCAAATAATTTATACTCATTTTCCATATCGAGTTTTTACTCCGTCGTTATCCCTTCTATTAATTCATGGAGTTTAATTAAGCACTGCCCCGTACCTGCTCTCCCCCTAGTGCACTGCCCTTGCGGTAGTCTGCTGGTTTCAATGCAGGGGCGCCCGCCTCTCCCACAATTCCCTCGAGGGCCGCGGCCTCACAGGAGCTCATTCCCTCGGACCGCTCCCAACGGGAACCCGACCACTTCATCAAGGTCCCTTCTGGAGAACCCCCGCGATAAATCGCCATTCGCCACCGAGCCCTCCTTCGCTCGGAAAGAGATTTTGGTTTCTAGAAATTTAGCGGCAACAAGTCGATGCGCGTTAGCGGCTTCATATGTCATCGAAATCGTTTTCTCCGACCCTCCACCCCCGCACACCCTCCACAATCGCAATGCCATTAAAAAAAAACAGTTGGGAATACCATTTGCAGCCACCCACGTATCTCGCGTCGATCGAGAAAACCACTCGGAAGAAAAGAAACAAGATGGGGCAGGGACAAAAGAAGAGATGGGAGGTGTGGGAGGGAGGAGATTTTCTGGGCAGGAGAAGAAAACGGGAGGGTAAAAGAGGGGCGTGAGGGATAAGGGGTGTGTTGGGAGGGGAGGGGAGAGAGAGAAGTCGAGTTCTGGGTCGGAAAGGGAAAATTTACGAGACGATATATTTCCGCCCGCCTTTCCATTCACTCCTGCCCCTCCCCCTCCTTATCGTCCACCCCTTCACCATTCAAGACCCCCCTCCTCACTACACACACCCCTACTTAAATCATTTCGCCTCGTCAACGGCCGCGTACTCCTTCACCCATCCCTTGCCACGCCTAAACTTATTCGCGGCGTCAAGATCCAAACCCACTCCTCTCCCGACCGCAGCTCAGTCAAACAAGCGGAGCAACCCCCCCACCCCTCCTCGACCCGCCGCCGCCCTGTCCTCCTCCCTCAACGTTTCGCCGAATCCCTGCCGATCCCACCCCAACACGCCCACGCCCCCGATGCCTTTTCCCCCAATCCCTTTCAACCCACTTACTATTCTCTGCCCATACGAACTGACTCCCCCGGTTTGGCACTCCAAAACCCTCCTCCTCTCCCCATCCTCCTCTTTGAGATCCCGAGTACCAGGGCAAGCTGTACCTACCACCTCTGCCCTTCATCGCTCCCCCTTCACCTCACTTTTCGGATGGAGAGGGAGGGAGGGAGAGAGTGATTGGCGTTCTAACGCCCCTTACCCTTCTTCGTCCCACCCTTCACGCCGCTGACTGCAGGAACACTGGGTTCATTTCCAGGCTACCCTCACAGGTCCCACTCGTCTGTGCCTGCACTTAATATTTTCTTTCCCTCTAGTCCGGAGGGAGTATACGGAGTATATAGGTACTCCACGGAGCTCAGTTGTGGGATGAGCGCGTTGTTAAATCGACATGGCTCAAAGTCGTAATTTTGCGAAGGAGAGCTGACTCAAGTGGTGTTAAAATCCTCCCGCGGTAACAGAAGAGGGATACTTCGTCAGTGACAGTGCAGGACTACTGCCCGTCTATCGAGCCAAAATTCTGTGGCCTCCGCCCTAGTCTGGGGGAATTGCAACCCATACCGGAGTTGGAGAGATACATTTAAACAAAGCACACCAAGCCTTAAGTAAATCTCGTTTAAGCCACAATATGGTGAAACCGGTCATGCCTAATATACTACTAAAAACCTTTGGATTATGCCCAAGATGTGTTAAACATATTTTTCAATAATTATGAAGTGTATAGTATTTTATCTCGGAAAATATGTTAAAAAGTTCACAACTTCCCAGAATGGGGTTTGAGACCCGCTATTTTTTTGCTCCTTCTACCATACGAGACAACTGCAAATAAACCAAAATTTATTTGATAGCACATACATCTCAAACCTTGATTTTTTTAAACAGTTGCAATTGAATTACGCTCTCCTGAGATGCTTAAATTTATTACTTATCAGCTGATTCACCGAGACGATAGAGTATCGTCCCTCTTTCATTAGAGACGTTACAACTTCCCATCACATTTTCTCTCACTTTATGCTATCAAGTCGCCCAAAACCTAACTTGGCTGAAGTGGCATTCAGTCATTAAATATTTGGACGCTCTCTCTTCACTGTCCAGGCTCACCTTTGGAATCATTTCCATGTTTCGAATTTTTCCACTGCGTGAAGATGACGAGTAAACGCCAATGACCATGGTGAATTAAAAATATAAAAGGGAAGTATTTTTAACCTAAAAAACAAAATTACTAAAAAAATTATAAACCCATTCACGAACGTAAAAGGACGTTATGATAACAAGACCCTTGTGATGCACTAGGCAAAAATATTCAAGTACAGAAATATTTAAAATAGGGGTCGCTATTCTGATGATTGAAATTGAAATAATTTGCAAATTAAACTAACTAGTCAATAAAACTGAACGTTTATCATAGAGCATACGGCATCAAATATGTGTAAACATAATTACGATCAACCGTAACGGCAATTGCGTTCATTAAATAAAAATAAAATGTGGGCTTTCAAATAAATCAAACAAGATGTGAAATGCAACCGTGATACAGATGTGAAATTTACATATGACATTGATCGTTTGCTATTATCCTATTACTCGTAAGCTCAATTTTTTATCTCCTTTGTTCTCATATCTGCGACTTATCGCACCCCGAATCTCAAAATGAAGAATAATCACTTTCAAAAGTAATTTCCAACTTCTCGAAACCCTAACCATGCATATGTTTCACACTTTATAAATATCTAACAATTCCACGTTAAATGGTATCTCGTGTGCCTTAGTCATTACGCTCTCTCGCGTACATCGAAGAAATACCAGCCCTCGTACATGCAAAACATAAATTTCGCGATAATGGACATCTCGTGCAATCTTAATTTTTTTGATATTTTTTTCCATAAATGGTCGTGCCATACTATCATTATTCATGCTCCTCAATATTACCTAGAACACGCTGCACTAACATCGATCATTGCATAACTATGATCGAATGGATGCTCATGTATAAATCCCTCCACAGTTGAAACCTAAATCATGACTGAGTTCTGGCAAGTCTGAAATCAATAAATCGCATTTGCATGCATTGAATCACAATTGTATGTCACCCACGTCTCCCTGAGATTTATATATTTTTTTGAATTTTATGAACTTCTGGACTGATGATTAGAGATATATCTCTCCCAGTTTGAAGTCCTCTCGTCCATTTCATATTTTAGGGCAAAAGAAGGGTTACAACAATTCCTTTAACTCGATTCATAACGACTTACATTTTATTAAAGAGAGTTAAAGAACGATATCCTTGTGCTATTTGGGTGATCACCTCCAGGAGATTTAAGTGTATCTGTGTAGATACCAATCTATTTAAATGCATCCCATAAGATTTGCGAACAGAACCGCGTAATTAGGCACATCACAAAATTATTCCGGTTCATCCCATCAACTAACCGGCGTCGTCCCACCGATTTACTGAACTTCGTGTTCCTTCCTCGCACTCTCTCTCTCCATTCCCCTCTCCACTCCAGAACCCCATCATCCCCTCGGAAGCGCCTCTCCCTTCCTTCGCCCCGTTCCATTAGGGTTCTCTCTCTCTCTCCCTCTCTCAACCCAAGAACACCTCATCACTCTCTTTAGCTCTCTCTTGGCCTCTCCCCTTTCCCCTCCCTTCATCCCCCTCTTGCTACCACACCCTCGAGACCCCTGCTTCCCTCTTCACTCCTTCGCCAAACTCTCTTCTTCAACGCCTCTTAACCCACTCCCCTCCTCTTCCCTACCGATTCCACCTCTCCTTCCCATCAAAAGGTTAAATGGGAGAAGGGACCCTACGGCCTCAATTTCGCCCGAAATGAGGTCCTTTGCCTTTCTATCTGCACCTACTCAGGCTTCACCTTCATCATCTCGTCTACTTCCACCCGCAAGCCCATTTCGGTGATAGCAAGCCTCTTTTTTCCCTTCCCCGTCCCCTTCCGTACTCCCAGCCCTACCTGCGTGTCGAAATTGAAAAGGCAATGGGAATATTTCTTTTCCCCCCTACGCGTCGAACGGAGACACGAAACGACTTTCCGTGTGCCAAATTCTCGACGGTGTTCTCAAGTGCAGAATCCGGGAAACATCAAAGGTGAGACTGCCTCTGCGGGGGGGAGGGGGGGGGGTAAAGATTAGTATTTTGGCCGTGAAAACGCTATGGAATCTTTCATTTATGCAAAAATATTTTTTCTCTTCGCCCAATTTTTTTCCGAATTATGCCCGGATCGGAAAGCCGTCCTGAAAACGTTAGCTTTCCACTCATATTTTATTATTAACGAAACACAAGCAAGGAGAGACTAAAAAAAACTACCTACAAAAGATAGGCCATAAAATAATTTTCGCCAATCCCCTACTAAACAGTTCGTTTTCGTTTTCTTCGATTATAGGTAAGAACAGTTTCCTCTCTACACAAAAATATTTTTTTTTATAGTCCCATTCACCACCTGGCAGGCTTACGCATAGGTTTCCGATGTGTGTTAAATGTTTGTGTATAATCTCACTATTATGAATAAATTGCAAAACTAAAATGCCAATGCACACAAAACATTATTTTCGCATTAAAAATGCACATGCATCATGCAGAGATAAAATTTTTCAGACATCATGTCGATTGGATTTTATTAAACAGTTGATAAACGATTGCATTGGCAGTCTATAGATATTAAATTTAATTCACGTCCGTCTTTGAAAAATTCACGCACTAAGCAGTCAATTTCACTTTTAATTCCTATAAATTATGTAAAGCTCATATTCGTTCTCATCAGGGACGCTAACTAAATCATCAAATTCAATTATGGATTTTCACGGTGAATCCATCGAAATATGATTCGAAAAATATGATAAAATGGCATTTTAGTTTACGCCAAGCTTGCCCTGTTTTCTGTACATTTTGCTTAATTAACTGACATTGACAAGTACCTACCTATGCTACTCGAAGTGACAAGTGGTACGGTAAGAGTCAAAGGAATAAAAAAGCCGCTTTAAATACTCAATTAACTTGCGTCTGCCAATAAATATCGTCGAAAAAGCATGAAAATTTCATCCATTCCCTCGCTAAATAAGGAAGCGTGCGTGACTAATTGATTTCCCCACTATGTGGCCGCCTAAGTAATTTACTCTCCCGTGCCACTTGTGGCTCACGAACCATACGTTCACCATTACTGGCCCACCCTCATCCTCTATTCCCACCCAACAATCCTCTCCATCCAGCTCCCCATCCCAGGGGTGGAATATCGCATTCGATCCGCGTAGCAAAAATGAAATAAATTCCATGCAGCGAGAACGTTGCTTTCCAACTAAATTGGATCGCCCAAAATCGGCGTC
>LYUA01000063.1:342312-358935 GCA_002093875.1 Calopteryx splendens | reverse complement strand
CCCCCTCCCCCTCCCTCTCTCTCTCTTACTCCAAGTCTTTGCTCGTCCTCCTCGAAAAGACTTTGGCGTCGAGCCTTAAATAGAACCACCCCTACCACGGTTCCCACCTTCCTCATCTCTTTCTGCGTTCCTCGCCGCCGTCGTCGTGTTAACCGCGGGATCGCACACCTCGATCCCCTTCCTCCGCCCGCCCCTCCCTTCCTCCCCACCTCACTCCCCGCATTCCTTTTTATTCCACCTATTTCATCCTCCCCCTCCTCGGCTCCGCCCCTGCCCTCCCAGTGCCCGAACAGCCGTTTCGTCTTCCCTCCGCTCTCTCCGATGGACCCCTCGAATCTCGCGTGCGCCGCGGCTTCGGCCTCCTCTTGTTCCCTCTTTTTCTTTACTTCGCGACGTGTACGCGAACACCTTCCATGACCAACGCCATTTGCCGCCGAGGTCCTTACACGCATGCTTGAATTTTAGCAAAGCATCTGCTTACAAAAACACACATCATATGATGATCAGGGTAGAATAGAATATTTCTCCACTCATAAAGCATAATCATCCAAACCACAATAGCAATTTTCAGGAGAGAGAAAAGGACACCACCGAATGTGAGTTTCGCGTCTCTTAAAAACCGAGCCTTCAACCCTTTTTTGTAAAGGTATGATTACGGAAGCTATCCAACTTTTAGAAAATTCTGGCACATTTAGATAAAGTTTTGGGACAAAGAACTCATAATATGACTCGAGTAAGACGAAACTGAGCGTGAATTTTTATGGTCCCTGAGCAAAGATTTATTTTATCCAATATGTTGTTAATATAGTGAAACAAATCGAGGTAAATAGAAAGTGAAGAGAGCAAACATATTTTATACTAACACAAATATACCGGAAAATATTACCGCAATAAAAAAATTAGTGTGTTTAATATAGATAGCGAACGTTACAGAATAATTTTGAATCCAACTTGGGATCACCTATAATTTCAAGTAAACGCTTCGAATCATTCTCATTTAATGAAATAGTTTTAACATTTTATTGTAATTCATTTCACCCAAGGATTCCAAAGTGGGTAATTGCGTAGGTAAGCTGTGAGCGCTACATGTACAATCTACTCAGGCTTAGCATCTGCCTATCACTTAATCCTCACAACTTAGGTTAAAAAAAATATTTAAAAAATTCATAATTATTCAAGTTATCTTATGAATTACAATAAATATCGAAAACACCTAGTAAATAAATGAATTTTGTAACAGTATTTTCTAATTTACAGGAACAGATTAGAATTTTTGCTGCTCCAATTATTGTTTTAATTTTAAATCGAAAAGACTATTCAATTTAGATTATATACGGTTGAAATAACAGCATAATGTTTCTGCATAGATATCCTAAGGTTAGTAAACCATCGGGCTCCCCACTTGAGAAATCGGTTCGGTAGATCATATTTATAATGCCCAAATTTACAATTCAAGTTTCCACACCAAATATGACGAATTGTTATTTGTCACGTTTCCATTCAAAAAGCCTTAAGGAAACTAAAATAAATCTCATAGATCTAGCGGGCATTTGAAATATAAATGCATACTGTATTCATTCCAGGCACAAAGATGGTTGGATGGTGGATTTCCGGGTACAAACCATAGGGAAATTAAAATTGATCATGACTGTGAAGAAACACGTATTTGCAAGGAATGACATGTTATTATGGCACACTTGCTTTGAAATTTAAAGTAATAACTGTTTGCGCACAGAAAAAACCCAACAAATTAATTCCAGGAGGGAAAGGAGACTTGGGCTATCGAAATGTTAGAGGAATATTTTCCCAACTCCTAAGCTACCGTATCGAGAGATTAGGATATGACGGGTTCACAACTGGCTACTTCATTTTCATTTCATTTTCTCTTACACTCTAGGCGTCAAAATTTAAAAAAACAATCCTCTCCCGATTAGGCACCATTTAGTCTTCTCAAAGCAACCGTGAAAAATAAATTTAGGAAACATTGCTAAAATGTAAGGATACAAAATGTATTCATGGAAATAGTATTAGAATAATCCATTTGCAATAACGGTTATGAATTGTTTTGAGCTACAATTGGGCAAATTTCCTGATCCATGAAAGGATACAAACTAATCCAAGTTCATGCATATTCAAATATTATCCTTAATTAACAATTGAAACCCACGAACTGCTCTTAGTAAAATACTTCAAACACGGGGACAAATTTCAAGAATAAAAATATAAAAAAACAATAAAAGGAGGATAATTTGATCATTCATATTCCATATTCATGCCATAATTTGAGCAAAAAATATGCATTTCGCTATGTCGCACCTCATATTATGCTACTCTCATGCTTAAAAATTATAATTTTACTTCGATTTATCTCACTCTCAGCGTAAATAAATAAAATAGGTACTAAAGAAGGTTTATACAGTAGATACTTATTTATCCTCCGGAATATAAATTTATTCGAGTGCACAGGGAACGGTGAGAACTGAAGTTGAAAGCTACTACTCGAAATATGAGAACGCAAAACGGAGGAAAAAATGATATAGGTATATATATAGGTATACACTCCTCAAGCCAGCATCTCAAATATTCTCACCGAGTCTTATTTTTGCTTTCCTGCAGTCTGTCAGCTAAACTTAAGCATCTTCCCATTCCTTCTCTAAAACCCAAGACTCTCCTTCATCCTTTTCTTCCATAGTCACACCCCCTTGGATTCCCAAACACGAACAGATTCTTCCATCAAATCTTTCTTTTTTTTCGCGATCCTTTAATTTCATCTTCCGATCCATTTCCGACGCAGGTAGCTAGCTCTTCATCCACTTTATCCCCCAAGCACTCCTACCTCCTCTTCCAACCCTACCATAACTTACATTTATACCCCCTTCACCGACGCACCCGCTCCCTCAGCTGTCGGAGACCAAGGCAAGCTCCTCAACATCACTACCCTTCCTCGTTCCCAATATATATCACCATCCCTCACACCTCTTTCCCTCTCCTCCTGCTCCATCCATCTTCGTAACTTCCCTTTCCTTGTCCCTTGCTCACGGTGCGCCCAAGCTATCTCTCCAACCGAAGTTTCGAATGTGGAAAGGAAACCGAAACACGTAAAAGTACGCATTAGCATTCTTTTCGAATATGCCAAATATATTGATTGTTTTATTTATATTTATGCCACGATATATATATATATTGATATTGATAATTATATATATACATATATTGATAATACCTATATGTCTAGTACTGGATCTACCTTCACCTACCAAACCGACCTTCAAGTTGATTACTTTGATTGATTGATATATTTTTTTATGAAAAAAATCACTAACGTGAAAATATAACTTTTTTAAGCCTTTAAAATATTGAAACAAAGAAAAGTAAAACTCACTTTTTGAATTTTCCGTGACCGCACATCCACATTCAGAAGGGTGAGTAAGAATATGTATTATTCTTACCCATCTGAAGGAGGTGGTAGGGAAGCAACCAAAAATTCAAAAGGGAGTGTTAATTTTCTTTTTTGTGTTTCTATATTTTAAAGTCTTAAAAATAGAAGCACCATAATCACTTCTCTGGGTACGACCACCAAACCTTGAAAAGATTTGATGCCACATATTAGTGATCGACTAATTAATTGAGAGACTGAGTCCAGGAAGTTCAGAAGCTGAAAGTTCCCAGATACTTACGAGCTATCTTGGAATTTCTCACCTCAATGCTGCGCGCGGATTGTGGGAGGTTGTCAAATATTGGGACAGAGATGCAGTTGTTGACAGTGGGAAGCGGGGTGTTCGGGAACGGGGCAATTATAGAAAGTGGCTGATGCGGTGGTATTCATTTGGAGGGGATTGTTTGTAATACATTCCCCGATGCAGAAGACGAGGTAGAAGCTGCACGATATAAGGTATACTATGTTCTAGGGGGTGCAGGAAGCTTGTAAATTACTGTTGAGATTGAAAGAGGAGACTGTGGGATGGAACAGAAGGCACCATGTATATATGGGGAGGTTACAGAGTGAGAAGTGAAGTTGAACGCTGCCAGAGGGTGAGCAAGATAGGGAATTAGTCGGGTTTAGGTTACTTCCTAAGTTTGCGAGGCATTTGAATGTGACGGAGGGGCATTGTTTTAAGATTGATGGCGTTAATTAGTTATTTAGGAAAGGGACCAGTTCTATTGATATGAGCTGAATTATGTGGGCTCCGAGAAAGAAGGTGGTACCTATATCAATTTAATTTTTTTCGAGACTATGGGAGTAATGGGTGGTGGTTTAAAAATTTTCTCATTGGTATTTTTTCTCAGTGCCCGAGGTCCGTGAGGGGATTGTGGGACTTTGATGCTTTTTGTTTGAAGAGGACTTTTTGAAGACATGGTATTCATGAAATGATAGAGAAACGGGAATGGACTGTTTGGTATGGTTCGGCTGCTGAAGTGGCGAAAAGGATAGTGGATATTTGGTTTGATGTGGAAGAAGGTGTGGAATGTTTTTGTTTCAGAAGTAAGTGGCAAAATTTTATGTCGAGTCAGCTGATGGTGGAGCCAGTGATTGAGGAAGTGAAAGAAAGGGATGGGGAAGGATACAGTGAGGAAATTATGCATATATATATATACACAATAACCTAAACGCTCGGAAAAACGCTGCAGAACGGCGACACGATTTACGAGCATAAAATAGTGAAACAAAACTGATAAAATATAAAAAATACGATCATCATTCTCCTCTAACTGAACTCATTACTTCCAACCTTCTTTTTTGCTGGTGTTATTATCCATCCGTCACTATCATAAAGATGCGTGCTCCAGGTACACAGTTTATTGAAGTGCTTTATTACCTCTAGACTTGTATTTCCGACTATCAGTAGCCTTTTATTCTGATAAAATGCGTTCTTACCTGGACTATTGTAGGTACTATTTATTGCATCGCTAATTGCGCGTCCTAGGTAAAGAAACCCTTCCACATGTAGCTTTTGGATACGTGTTGCCTTCTTCTTTTCTGTCACAGACCAAACCCTTTGTTTTTTTACTCTGATGTTACCTCTTTATCACCTTCTTTAAATTGACAAGGCAATCTTCTCTCTTTGCTACTACAGCTTTGTGCCGAGTCATAAAAATGAACGCACTGGTATTTTCTCCGCGAATACGCGCATCTGAAGCACATCTTTTGATTTAAATTATTGCTTTCTCTATGCAAACATCGAAGGAAATGGGTGAAAAACTTTGGTAAATGGAAACAATATTTCAGGAGCCCACGGCAATAACCAACTTTTACCATTCAAACTCCCCACCTGCTTCTTTCAGACTTTTTTAAGTAAGAACACTACCAGTGACGGATGATGGTCACACCATTACATTCGCTTATAAAGGGTAGCAACAACACCAGCTGAAATTACAAAGAGCGCAAACAGTGTATCCCGCACCTTGGAGAAAGAAACCATTCATTCATATTTCCCCTAACTTCCCATCACGCTCCTAAACCGCGCGCTCATTCTCGTGCTTTTAACACCAAGCCCATTTTTACAGCGTCCAAGGCCCCCTCACGCTCTACCTCTTCCCCACCTCTCCCCTCCGGTGTCACACAGTCACTCTCCGTGACCTCCTCTCTTTCTCTCTGTTCTTCTCAATCGTCTCCCCAACCCTGGCCATTCGTCCCGACTCCTTCTGTCCCACTTCCAACCGGGAGCTTAAGCCTCCTCTTCCTCCTCAATTCCACCCCCACCTTCTTCCTTCTCATCAGCGCGCTTCCGTCCTCACTCCCACACTCCACCCCCTCCACTATACACCCCTCATCCCCCTTCAGGCACTCCACTCCTCCGCCAACGGCCCACTTCAAGAAATTCCCCCTCTCTTGATAGCCTTCATATATTTTTTCAACTCGTGAACTCTTCCTTTATCCTCCTCAAATCTCTATCTCCTCGCTGCGTCCTCCTTTTTGCATCGCCTTTTTTCATCCGACCAATCGCGCTTCCCTACGCAAGAGCTCTCCTGGATCTCGCGTTAATCATTCAAATCCATAGCCAAGACTGAAAATGAATTTACCCATCGAGATAAATAACAAAAAAAATAACCTGATTTTAAAATATTGCCATCAACTTCACCGCGATGATAAAAACAGAACTGTGAAAAATTGCATTAAAATTTGATATTCGAGAATAGGAATATCACGAAGCGCACATTTATAAAATCCATGTGAAGGAATCAGGTAAATTTTAAGGCTGAAAAATATTTGTGGCTCCTGGTTAGCATTTTTGGATTATTACACGCATAAAATTACTGCACTTCCTTGTTTCGGGATCCAAATTTCGAACGCCACGCAGGGATCGCACGATAATAGGCCAGGAAGGGAGGCTCTTCAAACCTCGTCGGTCCGCGCTAGCAACCCATTTAAGACTCTTGGATACTTTACGAGAATCCATAACCAAGTGTATGTCCATAAATTATTTTCTAGCGGTTACGAAGATTATGAAATCGCATTTCGGTGCGGTCCCCGGAAGAGGCCGGCGGGTAGCACTATGATCACCAACGGTTGAAAAAATATCCTTACACAAAATGCACTCATGGATTTGAAATTATAAAAACAATTAATAGGATATCCTAAACGTGACAAGTTATTGACCGTTCTTGTAGGCATATTAATTTCCCTTAAATATATCATTGTATCAATATTTTAAAAGTTAGTCTTATTATTGAATGACAGTCATGGCAAATAAAATAATTTGTAAAAAAGGACGAAGAATAAAATTAAAGCATTTTCAATTTACTATAAGTTTTAGGAGAAAAAACTACTTTTGGTTTAAGTAAAAGTAGTATCTATGGCATAACATATGACCAGTAATTCCCATGGTTTATGGCTCATCTCCAGGGAGAGGACCAAAATATTAGGAGTGAAATAACAAACACACTCGGAATGTCACACACAGTACACAAATCTATCAAGAATTTTCCCTCTATGCCAAATAATAAGTAAACATGATCAGATAATAAATTGAATGATCTTGGCAAATTATTCAGAGGTTTTTGAAACCCCTCGTTGAAACAATTTAAAGACGTCCATCTTTAAGGTCAGAATTCATTCCATCTCTATAATGACCAAAATTTGCAGCAGTACTTACTACTTTGCCTTTCATGGTATTATTTTCACTCTTTTAATTAAATTAAAACAATATTTATTCACGGTTAAATCACTTTGAGACGTCGGGTGTATTTTTGCGCTAAATAAAGAGGTACCTAATAATCTTTCAAGAAAACCTTTCCCTTATCTTTCCCAAATGGAAATTCCTCTCTCACTCGACTTCTTTCCCATCTCCGTGGTGCCATTCTTCACCTTTCCCGGCTCACATCTTCCCCCACACTACCTCTCTTACGTGCACCTACCCCACACGGCCTCTGATTTGCCATGTTGTACTTTCTTTCTTCAACCCGTATTCGACGCAAGAAGAGCTTCCCCTACTCCCCATTCCACTCCTCCCCACCCGCGTGCTTTCCGTGAGCTGCCTACCACCATTTCACCCCTCCGCTACTTCCCCCGACACCCCACCGCCTTCCCATTCCCCTTTCCCGACTTTCGCCCCAATTCCACCCGCCGAATTCTCCGCCTCCCCACTCTCAACCATTCGCACGACAGTTTGCATTTGTTTCCACTAAACTCTTCTCTCTCCCTCATTCCTCTCCGCCGCCAAATTGTCTCTCTCCCTCTCTTCGCCAATCCCTTGCCCTCTCCCCCTCGGTGAATTCCTACACGTACCCTCAATTAGACCCTCCATCATCTCTCTCTCTCTCTCCCTCCCCTCCCAAGCTAACTCGCCTCCGCTCGCCGCCATTCACACGCCCCATTAACAAGACGGCAGTATACCCACCTAGCATTTATTTTTCTCCAAACTTCGTTCTTCTCCTCCGTGCCCCTCCGCGACATAAAATGCCCTCCTTCGTCCGTGTCGCTCGGTGCTAACAAAGCGTCTGTGCACGCCTCACGCTTCCCAGTCCTCGTGTCCACGCGATGGCTCGGGAGGCGAATCGGAAGCACGCATCAGGAGGGTATCAGCACGTCCCATCCACCCGCCGAAATTAATGAGTCCCGAATTAATCATCGTCGCCCAGGGGTGGTGGGAGTTTCCTGGGTTAAAAATCGCAAGTGAAAATTTGACTCGGATGGCTCCTAAGATACTCCCAGAGCTGAGAGACGATTATTAATACCGACCTCATTCGTCAGATTTATTCAGGGATTTTAAGACCATAAAGCCTTCCGAAGCCTTTACCTTTGATTTAACTACCCCATTTCGCTGATGATGTCCTTCCCTTTCGTTACTTCTTGCATTTCTTTTTTTTTTTTAATTTTTCACACTCCTGACTTCTCTCTTGCCCCCTTTCCATATTCCCGGCGATAATTCATCCCGGCTAATAAAATCCCTCGGCTGGCTTCGGCATTCTTTGGTCACTCGTATCGCCGGCCAAGGACGAAGGAGGCACAATATCTCCCCCCTCCACGCCGTCAAGGAGCGAGAGGCTCATCTCTTCTCTCTTTTTTTTTGCATGCAGCGTTCTCCCCTCCTTCCAATTCCCTCCGCCTCACCCCCACCTCCCCTTCCACTTCTCTCTCTTCCGTCGCTGGCTATCCTCTCATGTCCACGCATCAGGCGCCGGAGAACGGTTGAAGTGCTTCCCTTTCTACAGATCGAGTGGAGGAGAATGGTGCCACAATTGCGGAGGATCCGCGTTGCTACATTTAACTAAATTTTCTGTCTAGGAGTGGGTACGGTAAAAAAAAAGTGTTTTTAAAAATCAATATTGGCTCCTTTCTGTATTTAGATTTCGTCGTTCGTCGTCGATCGTTAGTACTATGAAAACAGTTTCAATCAACATAAAAATGCGGCAGGTCTAAATTTTTAGGAATAATCAATTAATTTAATAGAGCAGCAAGTCAGGATTGTAAATAAAGTCAATGAATTGATATTATACCTATATGGAATAACAAATATAAATATCCTTACTTAAGAAGAATGCTTTCTTCATTTCAAAATCGCCATTAATGCTTTTTTACGTAATATTTGACGTAGATGTAGGTATCTATATATTTTGGAACTAAAGTACTATGTTGGAAAGGAAGTCATATTTCATAACACCGACCTAATCGCCGAAGATTAAAAAGTGAAAACAACGAAATCGCGTCTTAGGGCGGGGAGCATAATGTTTGTAAATAGAAAAAAGCTATGGGTTTGTTCCCACGAGTGTTCCCTTGTTCTAGGGTTCAAAGAAAACATTACTCATCAAGAGAAAATCACGCATTCATCATGATTCATTATATCTACATAATACGCCCCATCCGTCTCAAAGGAGCGTGGCAGGGGGTGTTATTACACCAGTCATTAATTAAAGGGAAGGGAGGAAGAAAAGCCTATAAAGGGGAGCAGGATGTACGCATTAGCGTTTCCCTCTCCTTGTATGTACTGTGGTCGTCGATCGAGAGAGGGAAACCCAAATACTTGAATCCATATGTTTGACAGGGTATTCCTCTGACTATCATCATAGTTCGAGTGGTGTGGGGGTTCGATTGCTTCCTATATGCCCTCGATTGCTTCCTATGTATTTAGATTCGCAAGATTCTGTGATCTTCTTGATAAATTAAATCGGCATTGAGTCTTCGATTATACAGTGATTCCCATCCGAAACTCGTATTAATTATGTATGTGACACTCTGGGACTTTTTTTAACGAACCGGGATGCTCTCCTTTGCATTTTGCTTCACTCTTGGATCAATGTTTTTGTGATACTCCCATTTGTTCGCAGTATAATCTAAGTACGGTCTATAATGCTCACGTACTATCGGACGATCGTAAATGTAAATGAACAGTCATTCAACTAGATCAAAAATGTAAAAACAAAGCCAATTGCAGCAACAGGCCTCAGTGGACTTACCGGCGAGAATTAAATTTTAAAACCATCTTGGCAAATGTATTGACAATACATTGAAAAAAGAAAGCATGCCTATTTTCCCCACGATTCCGTAACAGCCCGAGAGTTTGTTTAGTTTGCACTAGACTGGATCGCTCTGGGATAGTCATGGGGGTGGCATGGCACCTTGATGGACCCGAAACAAATAAATATGAATAAAAAGCGGAGAGGATTGAGCATGGAGCGGTGCCACGTCCGTGCGCCCTCTTGTGTATGGGGGAGGGTCTAGGAAGAGGAATGATGAGCGAGAGGGATGGGAAGATTTCCGGATCGTCCCGGCACTCGACTCCTCAGGGGTCGCGAACCCCGGATCCCGAACGAAAGCCCTCCAACTGATGCGATCCCATCATCCAACGCCGCAGCCTTCGCCGCACTCGGCTTAACCCCTGTCGAGGCTTTTAAGGCCACTCCACTCTCCCTCACGTCCCTCCGCAGCAAGCATGACTCTCTCGCCTCGAGGCATAAGGAGGGAGGGGCGGCGGTGACCAACGAGATACTCTCAGCCGGGGAGATCTCCCTTCCTCTCCACACACGCGCCTCTTGCACCTCCCCGCCCCTTCGCATCTGGAGCCCCCATCTCGTCGTGTTGGCCATCACCTTCACCGTTCTCTCTCTCTCTTTCTCTCTAGGGGGAGTGCAAGTGGAGAGAATGGAGTCTTTGGTCGAGAGGAAAGGCCTTGAAACAAAATGACCTCAATAAGATACTAGAGAGACAATCAAGACGTGAACTTGACCAAAGGATTCTCAAAATATGAATGGGGTCATTCTCTCTGACGCGAAATGCCAATTTTATCCACAAAGTCAGTAGATAAAACCCTAAAAATGAATTTTCGTGAGCCAAATTATTCCGATGGCACCCGTTAACTCGTAAACAAAAATGAAAACATAAAAAGGTTGCCCCACATTCCGTTATTGGTAGTTATTACGTCATCGGGCTCGATTCGGCCAACACCTCGGCAAGATAGATCTTAAGCAACGTAGCGTTTGGATGGAAGTGGCCTGTGACAAAACAACTATCTGACAAGTGCCTAACTCTTTCAGTGAAGGGGTTACGCGCTTCGATGTTTAGCTGCCTACAACTCGAGAACTAGTCGACAAATAGAATAACGGAAAAATACATGTACATATTTTGGTTTATTAAACTCTCTCAGAAACGGCAATAAAAAAAGCGGCGAATAGCTTATTATTATCGCATAATATAATACAACAGCGCATTATTTTCAGCTTCATAATAACAATAGCTTATTATATTAAGTCCATTTTCATGCTATTTTCATTTTTATGGTTACAAAATAATTAAACGTTAATTTGCTGCAAAAACATGAGCAAGCACTGCCAAAAAATAAGCACTGTGAGCAAAATTACTATCTAACTATGTTAATTTAAAAGAGGTTTGTTTTTGATAATTCAAGCACACTGCATTAAGCTTAATAAGGGAACAGAAGGATGAACATTTTGATATTATTAATTTTTAATCCATTTGACCCCGAGTTTTTACATTCAAGTCTATTCTTTTATTTATTGCATGGCTATTTGTATCGGTCTACATTTTTCTCTTCGGAAGATAGGTAATCCAAAATCGTGCAAATACCTAATAGAAAAAAATATATAACCCTATAAATGTATATTAGGAAGTGCCAGATACCCTATAATGGGGTCTAATACGCATGACCTACGAAAAAAGTGTTAACATTATATTATAAATAAAAAGTTCGAATACGATAAACGCGCAAAGAGGGGAATTATTTACATAGGTGCTATCCGCTGAGATAAATCACACAGAGAAAAATGCAAGGAAAAACAAGCATTGGTCCGAGACCTTAATATGAAACTAAAGACTTTGGATGAAGAATGCAGAAATTATTCATGGATGTAGTGCAGAACTTTAACATTGCTATAGTGATACCGAGCATCAGACAAGAGATAAAGGCGGAGGAATACAGAAATGGAGGAAAATTTTCCGGAGGAGAGAAGGTGATCTGATACAATCTGAGAACTTGTTCTGGAAGATGCGGGCAGGTTGACAAAAATGGACAGAAAACATTAATTTTCACAGTTGCCAGGAATATTTCTTTCCATTTTGTCATTTTTATACAGGTCACTATCACTCTAGGAACTGGATAATATTCTTTTCTACTGGAATGAGTGCTATAGTGTTTATCGATAATTACATGGGTTCGAGTTAGGGGTATCCCTGTATGAAAAAAGAAGATTATGTGAGCTAGGTGTCATCTATTGATAATTGAAATCCAGGGAAAAGGAACAACACCGTAACTTAGAAAATAAAATACTGGAGGTGAAACCATAATTTCATGTTGGCCGTCATGAGCAAATATGTATTATACTACCTATATCCGGCTATCCGACACGAACCTTTTTATGCGAACTTATTCAAAAAGATTTATTATTAACTCTTGGTGGGTGAATGCATACAATTGTACCCCTGGAAGGCTAACTTCATATCAGATACAAATGCACCTTGGAACGTAAAAGGGGACGCTTTATTTGCCGTTGCGGTTGTTTATCACTAGGCTATCCCACCCCTCCCTACATGGTTTTTTGTACATACTGAATTCATTAACTATAGAGACCGCAGTTCTATAATCAACCATTCGGATTTAAAGATTAATGATGATGAATTCAGAGATAGAAAGACGGGGGTTTATGGCTGCTAAATGGTATCTATTCACGACGCCAAGATAATTTCTTCTTGAACCATTTCTTCCTGTATCGTGCTTATCTTTTCTCACTGTAGACTCGTAAACAACTTTTACAGAAAATGAAAGTGATGGCTTGAAGACGCACTAAAAAAATCGATGAAGCCCAGATATCGTCAATTACCGTTATTATTCGCCATTTCCATCGGTTGGTCATAAAAAAACCTTGAGCCACGTACTCCCGGCAAACAAAACTCTAACAACAGAAGATATTATCTTTTTCTGCTCTATATTAACCACTGCAATACTGAGCTTTGCTGAAAACTA
Source organism: Calopteryx splendens (assembly GCA_002093875.1). Lineage (NCBI taxonomy): Eukaryota > Metazoa > Arthropoda > Insecta > Odonata > Calopterygidae > Calopteryx > Calopteryx splendens. The sequence continues at coordinate 346,021 of LYUA01000063.1, read as the reverse complement.
AAACGAGTAATATTGAAACTTGAGTTTTCAAATCAACAATCCATAAAAAGGTATGCAAAGGTTATGAGACACGAGAGACTCTCCTTGTTCCAGGTTATTTTCCCAGCAAACTACGTAATGCAAATAAAAAAGTAAGATCTTTTACTCACCGCTCCATTCCACTCCCATGCCACGAGAACTCTATTACCGAATATATTTCAAAATAATTGAAGTATTAATTTCCATGAGATATTTATGTTGTGCTCACGCAGGGTGAAAAGGAGAGGAAATATGTTAACCTTAATTTAAGCCATTCTCCCCTTAATAAGGCACATCTTCACCCCCTGAGGCATGCCACAGCTTCAAGGGGAAAAGGAAAGGGGATGAAAAGGGAGTCTTATCATATAAACGGGTACAAATATGCATTCCAGAAACCACACCACGGAGGGAGAAGCGAGAGAAAAGATAAGCGAGTGATAAAGAGGAATGAAGCGAGGATATGGGACCGTACGAGCGGAAGGGGAACTCACCAATCGTTTTCTTCACTCAATTGTTCCGCTCTTCTCAGAAAACAAAAGTCTTCAGAAACCCCTTGCATGGATATTATCGTCGAACATGACTAAAGTGGAAAAGGGAGACTCCTGGTTAGCTAAACATGTTTTCTGAGAGCAAACCTCTATCGTGCTCCCCTTACCTGGTGAGGTTATGGCAGATGGGATAAGAAAAGTGTTACGAGCGTACAGCGGGGTGGCGAGAAGGAAGGTAAGAATCTGGCTTTGTGATAGCAGGAGAGTGTACGGTGGGGGAGGGAATGGGCGGGGAGGAGGAAAAAGGAGAGAGCTTAGAACCGTGGATGGAGGGCCAAAGTGACAACGGAAGGAGCGAGGGAAGTGGAAAAGTTGGACTGAAAATTTCATCGAGGAATACTTCGAAGGAAAATTGTTCACATGCAAGGAGAAAGGAGTCTATATTTCGCGGTGAACCACTTACACGGGATCCATTTTGGCTGAACTCAAACAAGGTTCAGCAAAAAATTCACCATTAAGAGAAAACTTTAATTACATAGCTATTTTAAGTAGTATCAGGAGAATATTACGTTTCAAGAAATAAGAAAGCTTACTCGATCAGGGGAAAAACTAAAATCTCTGAAAGGTGTAATGAAAACAAAGAATAATATTGCAAAGCATTTTCAATGAGCGACGCTAAATATCTCCAAGGCAAAATATTAAAATTACCAATTCTAGTTTTCAATTTGTCGATTTGACGCTCAATGTTTGAAAACCTTGTAAAATTAATTTTGAAATGTAATAGTAATTTAAAAACAAACTAACTTGTAATCAACATGCAAATAATTTCCAATTTTTAGCGCCTGGCTTACTTACGAGTTGTTAGGAAATCATTTTTATGACACCTAAACTAATAGAACGGAATGAAAGAATCAAAGTTACTTTTTAAATTAAAAACTCATAGCATGAAATTGATGATGAGTAGAAGACTCGCAATGTATTATTAATTGAATTACTCAGTGTAATTGGTTGGTCACCTTTAGTCGACTCGACATGTTATAAAAGCAAACACTCACCCACCGAAATAATTTTAAGTCTATGCTTTAGTTCACTTGGCCCAATATTTGAGTTTGAATTCTAATTTTTGAGTTAGAACATTCAAGATGCAATGCTGAGTTCACTGGTTACATCCCATCGGAACCGAAGGAACGTGGAACATTTTAAAAGAGAATTCAAACAAAATACAGCCAATGAGTCACTTTTAGTGAAAATCCAGCTGCATTATAGTGAATCATACGCCAATTCTAAACGTAAATATTTCTCCAATGATCTCAATACAAATATATCATCATTAATAAGAAAATTGTTCTTAAAATATTCGATATCTTCCACTATTGATAGGTAGGTTAAAATTTATCCCCAGATGCTCCCTTTGTAGGATTCGTTGTTTGCATTTCTTCCATGGTTATTTCTGATTTACGAGCTTTACCTAATGCAAAGGTGTATTGCGAAAGAACTTACCCACCAAAATACTTCGGCTGACCCACTTCTTAAATGTGGTGTCAGAATTCCAAACTTCAACCTTTAGGACTTGATGCGATTACGATTAGACGGTCGTACCCGAAAGCTTAAGGAGGCAAATAAAGCCAGCTTAGGGATTGGGGTCATGTTACATGCAGGAAATGCGCCAAGGTATTTTGAGTAATTTTATTCTAACAACTAGGTATTGAAATTTACATTAAATGACAACGTTTAAATTGATTAAACCCCTATCATTTCTCCAATTTATTATTTCAATTGGCTCTGCCTGGTCTTGGAGATCATCTGTATTCTCCCAGAGTAAAAAGTACACGGTACTATCTTTAAACTGTAAGAATAATCGGATAGTATAATCGTTTTTTAAGTCCCCGCGTGACTAACGGGGAAAAAAGGGCAATTTCGTAAATAATCATAAAAAACATGAAAATTTTATGAACGACAACGGAAATCACTTATCCGGCACATTTTAGTTTCTAGTACTTTTAAGAAGTTCAAGCCAAAAATATTAAAAATTAACATTTCAACCACTCTTCCGACATTAGGAGCAGGACTGCTACTTTGGTGCAATTATATTTGTCCGAGTACCCTTCATCTTGGTTCGTTCAACTGCATTTCTTACATCAAACCTGAGGCTGGCTGACACTGAAAACTTAGGAGAATGATAGTAAGCTTGAAATTATGAAGCTTGGTATTATCTACGTCCATTCTATAGTATTCTATTCACATGAGAGAGCAGAATCATGGGCGTTAGAATAGAATAGATTATACCTTGGGCATGGACAATACGAGCATGCACATTTGCTTCCGAAGTCACTCTTATAGCCCAAATAAGGGACGAAAATTGTATATTTTCTTTCTAATTTCATTCAGAATGCGGGTGAAGAAAAATATGCCAAATTATTTATTTTCTTAAAACTCTTTTTAGTTAAATTTAAATTTTAAAAATGCTGATGTGGTAATGTAGAAGTAATAAATAAGGTACCAAGCACATTATTTTGTAATTCACCAGCATTAAATATCGTACGTGGAGCTTTGCCAGTATCTAAAACGAAAATGTTACAACCTATAACCATAAAATATTTAGAGGTAAAAAATATATTTTTAGTAACAACGCTCAGACAACCAGATTGAGACTAATTGTATTCTACAGTAAATAACGTGAAGGATGCTATAGAAGAGGAAAATCTCATACTCGTAGATATAATAAAAAGTGAACTGTCACGCCATCCAATCTCCATTACGATAGACGCACTGAACCATATTTGGGAAAAAGACTTCCGGTAGAAAAACTATACTATTCCCAGTCTGGTTCTGTCGCTACCACTGCAGACGGAAGACTTTATTTCTTACAAAGACTCGATTATACCGGCTCCCAACAATTATATTGTATAGCTTTCCGTCTATAAACAGATTAAATGTGGCCTATGGAATTTGTGAATTTAACGTTAATATCTTGTCCATAAAAAAATTGAGCTCAAAATTTTAACATCACTTTTAGTAAAACGAATGAAAAATGCATTGGTGTAATACGCATTCGATATTTGGTTAAAATATTTATTTGTATTCTGACAGCAGGCCATTACAACTAACATAATCAAAACCGTGATTATTCAAAACGAAACCATTTGTAAAACAAGGACTTTTGTCATTAGAGCTGAAATAGCTGCAGATATTAATTGGAACAT
>LYUA01000063.1:292948-307270 GCA_002093875.1 Calopteryx splendens | reverse complement strand
ACGAACAAGATTTGTTTTCGCAGTCCATCATATTCAAGGTTCCATGGGCAGGCTGTGAGACAGCCCCGCTATTGACCTGAGGGTTACAGCATGCCGATTCAGCCCATCAATCAGACAATGAAAATCGAACTGGAGACGTCTTAAATAGTCATTCGATTCATAATATAAATATTCTATACATGAGTAGACACCAATCGATGAAGCTTTCTTTAAACAATTACGTCTAGTATATCAGTCACACAAAAATTACTCCTACTAACGATGACATATTCTAATAAATGAAAAAACGTTATTAACAATATTAGATGTTGAAAAAATTATCAGGATACGTGAAAACCCTATTTAAATAATATTCACCGCATAAATAAAACGTCAGCGCATTTTCAATTAGAATTTCAGCATCTCCTCTACTTATTATGAGCAACTGATCTAATCTAATTAATAAGAGCAAAAAATAATAAACGGACGCGCTGATAATGCCCTTTTAGCTCGAGCTGTTACGCTGGAATTCAAAAGCATAGCATTGGGGATGATAATCACACGGACTCATAAATAGCGAGATGAAAAACACGAAGCTAGGGTACATTTCGAGTGCGTGGGTCATGGGTGTCCCTATCTCCTTCTTGGTCCGTTCCCCAACTCCCACGCAACAGGAATGAGCACATTATTTACGCATTAAGTTGAGTGAAAAGAGGAAACCAAAATGGATTAGGAAGGAACAAGAGGGATGAAGAAAAAAGGGCTGGAGAGGAAACCGCGCCTACAAAAGATGCGACCCCCGTAACTCGAGACCCGGCGGGCTGATTTAAAACCCTTGGCCCCGACTTTAAGGGAGAGAAAAAATGTGGAAAAGGAGATGAAAGGAAGGGAATGAATTTTTACAGTCATTTTCAAGGGGAGAAACTCAAGCTGAAAAAAATTCAAAATCTATAAGCTACCGAAACCGTAGGCTATTCCTGTGAATAAAATTATCTCCTGAGGAACTTTTTACGATGAAACGAATCCTTCGATAAAAACATTCGTAATTTTTCCGAATTAAAAATAATAAATCACTCGGCCTCATCGACAAATGTGAGTAGTCTTTATGCTGAACGTAAAGCGTGAATCTGCGTAGGATGGAGGGTTTAGCGAAAAGAGTAAAAGCCGTTCCAAAATGTGGCGCTCGGCGCCAGAGGCGGTGAATTCCACCCTTAGGGGGTAGGTATAACCATGGGTGTAATAAGTGGCTCTGAGAAAGCCATTTGACCCAAACGCCAGTCAAGAATGATTATAGCCGCACGTCTGGCAAGAATTCCTTACAATTCCAGAGGTTAAGCAGAAAATGGCCACTGAATTCCTTTCCCATATTCATTCAAGCCTGCGTTAGTCAAGAATAAAATGTTAACTGCCATAACTCCGTCTCACTTTGAGTTACATACAGAAGTGATTAAAATATCTGGCCTGAACCTATATGGTTTGAAAAATTAATAAAATATAAGATATACACTCCAAACTCGATATATTATTTCTGAAGAATGCTACTCTACCATAACGTTATGACGTTTGGCACCCGGGATTGAGCTTTCAAAGAACTTTCATGTCACGGATACTGGCCCGACGTCAAGCTCTTATTTTCATGAAATTCATCGTGGATAGTTTGGCAAAATGGAAAAGTCCCACTATCACACACACTCACGCTATCATTCAACGTTACACAAGTCTTAAACAGATGTCAATCCCAAGTATAAAAGGTTAGAACGTGATGCTTAACACACCTCAAAAAATTAGGGCATTTGTCAATGCTCATGGGCCAATCCACTAAATTTTAAAAAAATAAAGCATTCACTGGCATTTATGGTGAGGCCAGATAATCAGAAAAAACACTTAAATATACCAACAACAGACTTCATAAATAATCGTTTGCAGTATTTGATATTTAATTAGTGCAATCTTGATTTTTTATAAACAAAGAGGAATCCATTCATTTCTCAGGCTAGTGAAAAAATGGCGCGGGCAATCCATTGCTCCTTCTATAAGGGTTAAGTACTGTTTTCAGAATTATAATAAGTCACTAAAAACTGATTTTCGCTCTCGGTTAGGTATCCATATCAAAATTCATGTCATAAACCGGTATTAAATGATAACCTATTTGCTATAAATATGAAAATTAAATAAATAAACATCGCAATTCTGAGTTGTTTCCGTTTTTCAATGCTAGCACAACTTAGCGCACCTATTTTTAAAAACTGGCCTTTGGATTTTAGTGAATATGCACTGCAAATGTTCGAAAAATCGAAAAAGAACTGTCAAATCTATCAACATATCTCCATTCCCGGGGTGATATTGGAGTCAAAAATTGGAGCAGAGGGGTGCGGTAATTCGCCTTACTAAACTTGACGCATCTAGGTAGGGTTTCAGGGATTACATTTTCGTAGAGTGGGCGTCCCTCATTCTAAAAATAATACGGTCTCATGCACCGTCGGCGTTAAGTGGGATGAGTCATCAGGACTATAGCACCATACAGAACCTTTGGTACACTAAAATTGATGGCCATGCAGTTTCTCGGAGATGAGTCAGCTGAGTCAGGAGTTTGTATATCCCCAAAGGGAATCTTCAAGATACACCGCTCAATTAGTTGAATGCCCAGACTATTTGTAAGACCATAAATGCATAAAGAAAGGTATTTCCAGCTTTACCCTAGATTAGAACAGCAAACATTTTTAATCCGATTTTAAAGAAGTTATGAACTTTATCGCATCCATAACTCCATACTTTTCAGCGATTTCAAAATATGTTTCAAACACATGCATTTTATATTACTACGATTAGAACTTCGTCTCCGCTAACCTGATTTAGGCATTCATAAAAGATCATGAAACGACTTCTGAAAATTATAAAGTTCGAGGATAATATACTTCTTATTACACTCAGGGGGGTATGATGGCATTTTCTAATCGCCCAATTCCAAATTCTGTGAGACAGCAGAATATCATCGCTCGGATGAAGTTTTTCCAACTTCAGCATGTAAAAAAGCACATTGCCATGATAAAACTAAATTTTTTTTGCTGGTAGAAAAGCCTTATTTGCATTTATACTGCAATAACATGTAAAAATCCATAGTAATCCCGAAGGTTGGTGTGATACATGAGGGTAGAGCTCACCCATTACTAAGCCCAACGGCGAGTGAAATTCACACATCAGGGCAGTGGCGCCAACTCCTGTCCCTGTGCCGCTTGTGGCTTCACCGGAAGATCTGGCACCCGAAAAATGACATGGCTTTGGTGAAGCTGAGGGTGCCGAGAGGCATCATCCGGAATCGAACAATGGACCCTCAGGTTAGTAGCCCAGCGTTCTACCCACTAGAAAACCACGCCCACCACTAACATGTAATGAGTTTAATTCGTTAAATATCTAATTATTTTAAGGAATGTATATTGTTCTCTTTAAAAAGTTGTGATTTAAGGTATTCATAAGTATCAAATGAACCATGATAAAATCGTATAATTAAGCTTCGTAAAATACCTTATTTTGTAGAGGGTACTTTATCATTAAGGACCTACATAATTATATAATGGTATAGATGGTGTGACGGAGTAGCATTTACAGTGGAGGCAAAGACGTTTTCTGGGGTGAGCATATTGCAGCCCTTTCCTGATTCCGAGGCAAAATTTATTTGGAAATATTTTCAGAGTAATGATATTCGAACGCTCACAGGCGAGCGATTGCCGAAATGATAAGCTTCACGAGGAAGCCAACCAAGCCCTTGCATGAGATCAATGCGGAATCGATGAGGCTCGGAATTTATTTCGTGGACGGTGAAGAATCGGGATATAAATTAAGATTCATGCGAAGATTTTTTTATTTTGCTTTTGAGCTATCGCCTTATCCCCGTTCAAAGGAAGGAAGAGAAAACCTTTTCCGAAAATGAGCCATCCACTGGGCCTCAAGTCAATACAATCCATTTTAACCTCCGTGAAAGATTATTCTTTGCCTCCCAGTAACTTTGCTCGGTCTAACCGTCCGAAAGCGATATTCGGTCAACTCGGCACAATCGAAGTCAATTACCACAGAGTGAGATCAGTCCTTCCCTTTGCCCGACGAGTGACGCTGATCTCTGTGTACTTTGTCCGAACAAGGTGGTGGTTGTCGACGGCGCCATACGTTCCCCATCGAAGCTCACAAAGTGAGACTGCCGGCTTAAAGGGGTTGCAAAAAATGTCTTTATTGGTTTAAGAGTTGAAATGCAGCCGCCAAGTTGATAGTAATCCGAGGAAATAGAAGGATTCGGGGAGTTTGACGCATGTCATTCGCTCGTGCTTTCGCCAGAGTGGAAAAAAATCGGACATTAGAAAACTCTCCGCCGACGACTAAAGAGTTATGTAATTGAAATGTTATCTTGGTCTAAAATTTCAATGTTATAGCTTCCCAAGCACACTAAAGCCAAAGGCCTGCACGCTTTCGCGAGTCCAAAGCACTACAACTCCCTCTGACCGTAAACTTATTATTAGATAAATTCTCAGAGGCCTTTTGTCCTAGAGCAATAAATTCCTTCTTTCTTTAAAAGAAGGCCGTAAATAATTTTGTGATCACAAATATTTCAGAAGTGGCTTATATATTAGTCATAGTAATCCGCTATGTACAAGCGTTATTTCGGAAAAAGTTTCGTTTAATAGATAAATATGTTTTTGTAACCCCTTTGGAGTGCCTTTATTTCCTCTATGCCACAGTATAAAACTTCTATTGATACCAGCTCAAAGGTACGATACGAGGATAGCTGAATTCTTTAAAGAAATAGAATGAGTTAGTGATTAGAATTTTAGAAAGAGAAAATAGCTCCCGAGATCTCATGTTGTTTAAATTAAAAAATCCCATCACAATTGTTTTTTTTATTTTTACACAACTTTTATTTCCAGAATCAGACACATCTGCTACCCTTGTGGCATGGGTATTTATTTTCTTTCTATTTTCATCCAAGTATAAGAGTAATTTCTATGTTCACTCCATAAATAATTTTACTATGAATAATGGCAATTATATATTTTAAGGGAAACGCATTCTCTGGAGCCTTTAGCGCAAGCTTTGACAAAGTTAGAGATTATGTCTGCGTGTGCTTACGTTGCTATAAAAGCTGCATTGCCGGTCAGCTAAGGGGATTAAGTTGGAATAAAGCCTTAATTCTGCGCAAGCAAACATTTTTTCGGCAGAATAAAGCTGTTAGCTTTAAATTGTAACCTTTGCATATGTCTGCCGTAGTTGACAAATTTCACCTCCCACGTATGCATGCATAGGCAAACAAAACACACATGTGTTTGTGTTGCTTATTGTAGGAGCAGGGACTTAAAATTGTTTTCGAAGTGGGATTTGGAAATAAACCAAATGACATTCAACTTATTATATTTTAAACAACTTTACACTTAGAGATGCGCTTGCTTCTTTCGTTTATTATTATTATTTGCACAAATAACTCATGTAAAATACCGACGCCTTAATTACGACAACTTCATTGCACTTTTGTCGAACAAATATATATAATATTTTCCTTAAGTCAGATGTAACTCTCTTTCTCTCTTAACATATACATAACGAGAATTCCATAAGTTTCTTTTTAAACATATGTATTTCTCTTCCTTCGCCTGTTTTACTATCGTGTGTATATTCGTTTTCTGGAAACACAGAAGGAATCAATATATTTTAAATGTATACGTTTGCCAAAATAAGCACCTTATGAAGACCCTAGCTTAAAAATTCGTTTTATGAGCTTGCAACATTAAATAAATGAATCTCGTTACCTTTCACATAAATAAAGGGAATTCGGTACTCTGAGGGGTTTACTGCAAATGAAACCGCACTATTTTGATTTTGAAATACTTATTCAGTGTGTAGGTATTCTCAGTTTTCAAAATTAAATTTTAAGCAAATGCAAATCGAAGCAATTGACGAAGTAACGGCACTGATTTAAACATATTTTGATAAATAAACGCGCCAAACCTTTAGCGAAGATACATCACGAGATATAAGTTCATTTACGATATTTATTTTAGAATTTTAACTTTAAAATGACCATGCATCGAAATAAACACATGAAACAGCTGACCTTTAAATTTTTCAATATAATTACACGTCCTAAATTCAAAGGCATAACTTAGAATATATTTTTAGAGAGTTCCTACACAGCCGATATGTCCATGACTTTAAATCATCACTAAACAAAATTACATTAACAAAATTCTATTTCCTATGAACTGAACCTATTGTTAAGTCATAAGTAATCATCTGCAGAAACAATTTCATAACTTACAAGATATGACAACTTACCAAATAACATTGGTAATGATTGACCAAAAGACTAGCTTTGGGACAATTCTTTCTGTCTCAAGTATCCAACTTCTTGAGTTCTTTGAGATTTGCCTACCTTTTCCAGTAATTGGAGTTACTGGGGTCAAGAGCTACTCGGGACTTATTAAGCACATCAAATGCCTATTTGTTACTACGTCTTGCCACAGAAATAACTTCACGTGGATGCTGGTACCAAAAATAAACTTGCCGTGAACATAAAAATTGTTTGATATTCACCATTTAAAAAATAATTCTGCATTGCAAAAATGTGATAAATAATGATTTATTCGAATGATTCCTCAGGGACGCTGTTACAAAATAAAATTTAGTTCGGCGTACGTACATTTTCTGTGAATTTTATCGCAGACTTACTGTCAGTTTCCAAAGTCACACGTTATCTATCCGGAAACCTATCCTCCTCTTTCCTAACACCCGAAACTCATAGAGATTTTTTGCAAAATATACGCTCATATAAAAGTCACAGAAAAAAAGGAATTTTAAATCATTTACCACTTCCATCTATCCCACACACAAGCTTCGCATACTGAAAAATACAAAACAACGGCCAGTGAGATTATGATTACAACATTCCGCATTAAATTCGCAGCTTTTATGAACGTAATGAAATGGAACGTTGGTTTGTCGAATAATCATTATTTTATAAGGGAATATTCAACATGAAAATATTTTCTTCTCCCTATAATTCCCCCGGAATTAAGCTCCAATGTTTGCTTTTTCTGTTCAATCGGTTGTTGTAATACATCCGATTTTCATGGAATGGCAACGACCAACGACCCCCGCCGAATTCCGAACAGAGAGAATTTTAATCTGTTGTTTTTCATCGAAAGCTTCCCCACATCTCCCAACGACCATATCTGAATCCATGCACTGCTAGAAAGGTTAAACCAGCGTCATTGCTTTTCATTTATTTCTCACGGGCGTGAGTTAGGTATCTGAATTTTTTTCTCCCATCCCTCACTCCATCACCCCTCAGAGAAGCCTTTCAACTGGAGTTATGCGGAAGGGCGATGCACTTCTCTCCCTGCCAATTGGGAGAGGGGAAGAAGGGGCGGTGACTGAAGAGATGTCCACCCCCCACAGGCCACCCACTACCCGACTACACCGGCACAGGCCACACACCTGCCACGGGATCAAACGCGTCCATCGGCCCGAGCCAAAAGCAGAGAACGGAAAAGAGGAGGGCAGGAAGCATAATATTGGGGTGCCACACACCCACCACCACTCCAAATGATCCGCCTTAACGAATGATCCCGTCGAGTGGCGTGAATTTCCGATTCCTCCTCCTTCCCTCAAACACCCCCCACCCCCAAAATGCGAAACGGATGACGGCGTCCGAAGCCAAAGAATGGGAGAGGATCAATCCCCTTCGCTCTCGCTCCCCCGAGCACACAATTGGAGAAATCGCCGCGTGTGCGGAGTGCGCGTGACGGTTGCGTTTGGGCCTGCCCAGCGCCTGAAGAGTCACGGCAAACACACGTAAACTTGATGATGGGACCGCACGAGGGGGATCCTCCCTTCTCTGATTACGACCGCCGCCAGACAGGACGGCGCGGGAGATCTTTATCTTTTTTTCCCCTCCATCGAAAAAACGCAAAAGAGATTCAGGGAAAAATTGCATAAAAATATTCCGAGCACATCCCGCCGCGCCGGGGCACATTGCACGCACGGACGGCCTTGTCCGTCGATTCGGAGCGGAGAGTGAGGACAAAAGGCTTTTAAGCAAATAAAGTTTCCCAATTTAGGGCTCTATGCGCTCTTAATTGCCCCGACGGATGATTGAAGCGCACCGTTGGCCTAGCCGCCGCTCCAATGCCAAAGCAATACAAAAACGGCAGTAATTCAGTGGGATGGCCCTTTGTGTGCCTTTGGTTCCGTGTGTCAATTAGTTTTAACGCGAGATTCAAGGGCGACGCTCGTCGTTGCTGTCCGTTCGGTAAATCTACTACGGAAAATGAGTTCGGACGTTTCAACATGTTCTGGGTTTGGCTAATCGCCAGGCTGTGTACTCCCCGCTACGACAGAGTCATGTCACAAGATAGATTGGGAGGATAACGTAATTTTCAGGGGATGGGGTCATGAATTTTGAGTTCGTTTTATAGATAAACGAAAACGCCTACACAATTGCTCTCGTTTTTTCGACCGGGAAAGCCTGAAATAAAGTCTACGTATACCTGCAATTCTTTGAGTGAACGAGGCATTAGAGGGATCTGTCATGAATCATCGTTACTATTCAAAGGAACATGAACACATTTTTAACATTTCAAGTACCAAGCCATCAGAAGGGGCAACCCTGTAGCCTTAACCTTAAATGCATGTGCGTTTCTACTCACAATTCCTCTTAAACTTCATAATTCACTTACTACACATTAATGCCATCTGGAAATTAACAGAGAAACATTTTATCACAGAATCAATTGCGTAAGGCGTATATTAGTAGCGAGAGAATATATATTTCTTATAATATTAACAAGTAAATAGCGTAGATTAAATTCTACTTTGCGACATTTCACAAAAGCAATATTCGTTTTTTTAACCTAGTATCTGTCCACAGTAAAGCATTTTTATGTCCACGAAAGATGACCGGATGCGGCAATTATCGCCATAATCTGGCAGGAGAAGCAACCAGATTTACTTCACAATCTATGAAGTGGTGTGAGGGGAAGGGAGAGACAGTTTTAGAGGGCAGTTGAAAGCAGTGGGCCTAATTGTAAGAGTGGAGTAATGTCATCTGGGGAATTGTGAATTGATGTGTAAATACATTGTGAGATCAGGTGAAAAAAGCATCCGGAACGATTCTCTATGAACTTCCCACTGACCACTATGTGGCCAAAGGTCGTGATTTTTTTCGAAGGATCTAAAATTGTTCTAAGGTATTCCATTTAATTCCTTTCTTTTCAAAATTTAGTATTTTGAGGGTATATTTGGATAAGTGACTGTTTGCGAGGAGGATCTTCGCCAAGAGGGAAGAGGCATATAAGAAAAGCTTTTACGCACGTGTTCCTAGATCCTTAGGTAGGTAAAAACACTTTTAGACTGAAAGAGGTAATATAAAAAATATTACCACCATAAATTAACGGGAATATTTCCCTGGGAGCTTGGCTAGGTAAAACGTTAGGAATGATCAATTTCGACAATAAATAAAGATATATAATGAACGTCATTTTCTTCTTTTGGATTTGAGCCACGTATCCAGCCTATCCACCCAAAGAGATAAAATCCATAAATAGTTTACCTAAAATTCTTCGGTTTCAGTTTCTTTATGAGGGAATTCAAAATCCAATAAGTTAAAATAAGTTTTCAAGTTTTGACATTATCTCCTTTGATGTCCTGAAAAAGTTGACTAATTTGGGAAATTCATTGGCAAAGTGTAGACACGTCAAACTGGCGGTAAACGTGATTATGATAGTGAATTGCAGGTTCTCACAAAATTGGAATTTAGTTTTATACACGACAGATACACGATAAGAAACATCTACGCACGTAGACCCTTTTCAAAACATTAAGGGTACCTACCTAATAAAATTTAGCAAATGGCAGCAATAAATTTTGGGTCTTGATGGGGATACTAATTTGTTTTGTGTGCCATGGATATCAGTCTGTGGCCACTAAAAAACTGTAAAAAGGACTATTTTACAATTTTAAAGTCAATAGCTTTAAATATTTACTCACAAATATTTAACCTAGCGTTTTTCTCTTTTAAATTCAATTTTGAGAAGACCGTAAAAAATATTTTGCATCGTCTACTCGTCTGAGAGCATGCTATAAAAATTTTCCTCAAAAAGGGAATTTTTCTCTGGGATTATAGGTAATGTAAGGGTTTGAAATTACGATTTTTGTCAGTAGATGTATAAGAAATCGTAGAGAGGCTATAATGGGTTTGTTTAGCGATGATGCCAACCTGCGTACCATATACTCCGGATGAATCCTGTAAAAAAACTCTGGATTCCTTAAGACTAATAAGATCATAACAATGTATAGTACCTAAAAATTACACAAAAGCATTCATCTAATTGTCATCGAAAACTAGTCTCTTACACCATCCGAGACTCCTGACAGATCCAAATTATGTATCCAAAGATGACTCTTGCTTTAAACGTAATAAGTGTAATTCAGCCATTAATTCAGTAAAATTAAGTAAGACGACCGGACGTCATCTTTTTCAGTTCAGACATGTTTTTTTCTATATCATTGAATGAAAATAAATTTGTATTTGTTATAATTTTCCATTAGATCCTTTTTTCGATCGATTCGATCGAAGAAATTTTCGATCCGGGAGAAACCAAGTAATCAATTTTTCATAAAGTTCGTAAAATTGAACTTTAGGAAAAATTGAAGCGAATTCCTCAACGGAGATAAACGGTTTCCCTTCAGCTGCTGTCAACATCTTCAGATGGGAGTATCAGGTACTTCGGAACTTATGATGCAAAGCCAGCTAAACCGTCATCCAACCAGATTGAAAAACGCCTGAGCAACACGAAAGCATTGATGGCACTCGTAAAATTATTGAGTTTTCTCACACAGGTCTTCGTTATGTAAGTGCATTTGTAAAAGTACTGAAAATTTAATGCGGGACTTGTTATCGTTTTCTTAGGAGAAAACGAGAAGCAGTCCATTTGCTGGAAAAATTCGGTTATAAAAAAATTTAAAACAGACATTTGTTGTGATTGTGATTTTCATTGATAGGTTTTAAAAACAATGGTGGTAGTATCATCAACATACCTCATGATACACTTATATAATAAATTCTTTATAATACATAAAGTAGGACATAAAATCTCATTAAGTGGACTTGTAGCTCAGGCCTGCCAGTTCACAGTAAAGAGATATTTGTGTAAGAGGAGGACTGATTACCATATTCTAGGGTTAATTTAACTAAGGAAAAGACGATCGATGGTGTGCTTTGTGAACGACCCATGTGTTAAAAATATTTGGTTACCACATTGTAAGTAATGATCGAAACTTTAATATATGCATACGCACCAGCAGCACAGAAAAAATGTAAGAATGGGTCACGATTGTAAAAAACTGATTTAATTATCGTATTATTCCAAGAACTTAGAGTGAATTGTAACACATGAACAAACATAGTAAAAAACTGAAGAGAAGAAACTTCATACCTATTTAAAATAACCAAAAAAATATATTTTTTATATTGAGATCTATAGTTTCCCTTCTTATGCTTCATGTTTCTTAAGACACCGGTACATTTTTCCTTTATCTGAAAGACGCTCGTGAACAATTTACACTTCCTAAGCACGTAGAGATGAATGACTAAGAACAGATGGGATTTCTCCAAACAAAAAGGAACGGAAAATCACTGAAGAGAACATAGCCTTGATAGTTTTGCCGGTAGAGCGTACTTATTGCCTGTGGCATCTGAGACGGAGCCGCTGAGTTGCATCTGTGTGCGGTGACCTCGTTACATGCATTGCTAATAAAGCCAAAGGAAACCGAGGGTGGACAATTTCCTGCCCGCCAATGTGTCTCTAAATGACCACATCCCAGTAATAATGCAGCAGACCAAACCTTCATAGAGATTAATTGACCGTCGCGTAGCGCTAATTTCGTTGTTCATTTGGTCTCATTGCAAAGGCAATGAAAATATGCGTGGGAGTCCATCTGACGATTCTGAGGATGCGAAGTGGTCCTACTAGGACTCCAGATAGGAGTTCCTGCTCGTACGATCGCTCAGGCATGCTCAATTATCGATAGTTTTACCAAGCCAACGATTTAAATAATGAAATGAGCGGCTTTATACGGTATGCACAAGGTTAAAATAAGCCTATTGCAACTATATGATAAATTCCTAGGCATCCAGTTGATATTTTGCCACGAAAATGATGCATCTGAATAAGGAAAATGTGCCTTTGCTTTTCAATTACTTAATTTATTTCAAATTGAAATCGCGAGTTTTCGCTCATATTTCTTTAATAAATCCTTTCGTTGACCATCCTTCATACGCCTACAAAGGATCGTATATGCATTAATTATTTGGCTCAATAACTAAATTACCTTTCACTTGCAAAGAAAAACCTAAAAAATGACCCATGATATTTTTTTTTCATTAAAATAAATTCAAGGTAACTTCGCTTCACAAACGTTAATATGATTATATGTTTTATTTTGCACGGGTTTATAACCTGTGATGATAATAATAATGTTCATCGGAGTTCTTCAGTCCTTCCCCATTAATCCCTGGTATGAAGCATAAATTATTAAAACATATTATGGGATTAACATTTGGCATAGACCAGCGATGAATTACGAATTAAAGAGTTACTTGAAATCATAACTTGTTAAATAAGTTATTTCTCAGTGTCATTAATGTAATTTCAAAATTTTCAAATCCGAACTCACCAGAAGTATAAATGTAGGTATAAATGTAAATGTCTACATTCTTTCCGTTTAATTGGAAATGGTAAAGAAATTCATATGGATATTAAGGTCACTTAGAATAAAATTTAGACGACTCCAATCCTCTTGCGCAAAATTTCCCTCAGCTTGAATTCCCATTGCCATTTTGGTTTCTGCTGGTAGAAATCACCGAATTCAGAGCACGACACAAATAGCAAAAACGCAATAAACATGAAAACCCAACGCTATTAAAATGAATGACCGCTGTCAGCGCCATATGCTCCAGGAATCATGGTATTCGAGTCAAAACCTTCCGATATAGAGGCAGGTCCAAAACACATTCATTCCACTTACAGTATTTCATTTTTGATCACACCGATTGCCTACAAGATTGCATTAATTTCATCATCTCCTCAGAGTTCTCACATCTTCAAAATTAATTACCAACGATAACGAAAAGTGACAATAATAATATAGCATACACATTTCGATGAAAAAATTCCTGCTGATCATTTTTTTTAAATGCCATATTTACCTTTTTTCTCAAAAATATTTTTACGAAAGTAGCGACGATTAGGGTAATGGAAAGGATTTTGACACAATTCCTACTCTAACGTAATTCAATAAAATAATGTCATGAGGACTTGCTTTTATGCTATTTAAAAAATTATTAGTTTAATTGAAACGTGTCAACTGAATATGTTACTTCCATGATGAAAGAGAAACATTGTTTTTTTTGGAAAAACTATTTCGCAAGCCTTGGCAATGAAAGCATTCATTTGCGCATTTTAAATTTATCTACGTCATTGACATTATACTAATAACATAAGTATCAAAGTCAAAATACGTAGGTTGGGATTGGGACAGGACGCATCACTTATCATATATGAAACTCACTCATTTTGGCAATACCGTACTTATGTATACAACATACTTAAAACCGATTACATAACAGATGTACGTTCAATTTTCTATCTTTTGCACGATTATACATTTCAAGGTTACGCTTCCATCCTAATTGGCTAAAGAATGCGACCACCGGATTTCGGATACTATGACGACATCTAGTTAAAAGTTAGCCGATGAATAAGCGGGGATACTTCGAAATCGTGGGGAAATAAGCTGAGGCACGCGGAGTATACACCCTTGGTCACACCAAAGAAAACAAAAAAAGTAGATATGCTGCGACATGGCGACAGGAAGTCAACAACATGTTAGCCTCCGAATACCTGAAGGAGGAGGCAACAGATCTTTTCATACCTATTAGTAAATATGGACGGAAGAGGTCAGTGGAGTTAGCCAAGTATAAGTATGGAAAGAAATTTAGAAGTGAAACTTGGAATGTTGAATTGCTTCGGACCCGTGCAAGATCGGATAAATTAAAAGTGGAAATGAGGAGAACGAGTTTTGATTAAGGGAATCAGTTAAATATTGCATACAGTTGACCCGAAGGGATATTTGGAGCGTCAGCTACAGACCCGAGTTCTATCACCTCCCCGGGGTGATTGGTTCCTCCTAATGTGTCCCTGATTGTTCTGGGCAGGACCCTCGTGACATTGAGACTGCCGATTATCTATAGGATAATAAAAGTGCATTTGTTAAAGTTAACTGGCCGCCTTATTAATCAAGAGT